>JAHREE010000280.1:0-19756 GCA_033628505.1 Tringa tobata
GAAGAATAAAGAATACGGAGGAATAAGATGAGCATGTTTAATAGGATTTTTCTTCCTTGAACCTCTTAGCAGATGTTAATGAGCATACGGAGCTGATGAGAGGGAGGATTAATGAATTCCAAAGGGGGGTGTTTAACTATGGGGATTAGGGAAAACAAAGCAAAGAACCTGCCATTTGGAGACAGATTTGTCTTTTGAGAAGAAGAGACAGAGTCTTTGTAAAATAGCAAATGCCTGTCCTTGCTTACCATCCTGTGGATGTATTTAGTATGTAAGCCGTGTTCATCCCTGTCCAGCTGGGATTCAGCCCCTTCCACATCCTGTTTGTATTTTGGACTGATTGCTATGATTATCATCACCGTCTTCTGTTAGGGAGAAAAGCACTTTTATGAAATTGGGAAACGCAGCGTGTTTGGTAGAGGCAGATCGGAAATCTGCCAGTTTGTGTTTTAAGTGATCTCCATGTTCTTGGCAAACACGAGAGGATCTCATTCATTCTGGCAGGAAATACAGGAGAATTCGTACACTCATTCCCCTCATTATTTCTCGAGATCTCATAATATAGAAAATCTAAATGTCAAGAGATATATTAGCAGCTACCAGTTTACAGTTGGAATCCCTGTACTAAAAAGCTACTTTTTATCAGTGTAGAGCATCTATGTACATACACAGAAAAGTTTTATCTTCAAATTCAGACCGAAATGTTTTCCAACAGCTTATGTAAAAGTGCATCTATTTAACCGTCGATGGCTTTTTATACATAAAGCCACTAAAGGCAGTTGTCTGCGGAGGCTACATCTAGGGCTCTTGGCAACAGAAACAGCAACTTTTATTGCTGATCTCCTTAGCAGTGAGGTATTCAGCGAGATGGCTGTACAGAGAGGTAAGCTGCTGTGGATGCCCTGAGCAGGTTTAGGGGGTACCTCCAGGCTCTATCCCACCCTGCCACAGTGGGCTGAAGGCAATGCTCCTCGCCTTGCCCAGACAGCCCAGATCCTGCCTGTGACCTCTTTAATTCCAGGTCCCCACCGAGCTCAGGTTTCCACAGAGGAGCCATCCTTCATATCTGGGAAATGTCTCTCCTCCTTAAGGGTGGGCTAGTGAAGAGGCTCGGCAGATGAAAGCCTCCTACTTGTGTTTACCTAGGGCCTGTCTTTCATCCCCACCACGTCAGGCTGTGTAAGGCTTCCAACTCTGTGGCTCATAGTCAGCCTGGCACCTAATTAACTCTTTCCTTCTGTGCAATATCAAGGGAATTTGCCCCACCACAGGGTCAAATACGGTAAGGAGTCATTATCCCTTACACTGACTTAACATACTCCAGAATTACTTTTGCTTGTGCCTGACATGCGTGTAAGCACTTACAGATGTTGAGCGTTTGCAGAGACATGCCCGGTTGCACACATCCCCCTGCTTGTGTCCAAGCAGTCCCTTCTTCCTCACACATGTAAAGGCTTTGAAGTTAGAAACAGCCTCTACAGTCAATGGAGGAAAGCAGACATTTCTGGGGCGGGCAGCCAGAGAAGGATCCTCACGCGGAGGCAGGGAATGGCTCTCCTCATATACTGGTCTCTTCTACTGACTGTGCAGGAATCCCAAGGGAGTTCTGCCAATTTGTATTTTAATTGATAATGATGTTCTTGGAAAAACCAAACTCACCCTGGCTTCTAGTTTCAGTACCTCCATTACGCATGGTGAACCCAAGCCTAATTTGACCTGATGAAAGCCCCAAAATGCATGACTGTTGCCAGAGCAGAGGCCCCAAGCTGGCTCTGCATGCAGCAGTACCATGCCTGCGTGGCAGTGTACTTGAGCTAAGGTGTCCTGCTGGGCATCTTTAGGAAACCTGTGTAGTGCTGTCTCAGACTGTTGATCTTCCTTGCTCCCGTCAGGGAGAGCCCCACTTTTGTCATCCTGTTCCCAAACCATGGAGATCTGCACAGAGTGAGTCAGAAGCCCAGTGGCTACCCAGCAAGGTACGAACCAAAGGATACCATCCCATGATGGCATGTCTCAAGCCACAGAATCGCCAGTTTGTGTCCAGCTGTGCTGGTATAATAGGAACACCTGGCTTGATCCTAAAGGAGATTTTCACTCACTGCTCCTTTGAACTTCAGAGGAAGTTGCTGCTGGGGGGGGCCTGCACTGGCAGCAATATGAATCTCTATTTCACTGCTCAGATAGACACAAAGTGATGAGAGCAAATCTATCATTCAACTAACAGAATACCAATTTCCAGTTTACACATGGGATGGTTTATCCAAAAGAACCCTTTAGTGTTTTAGATAGCAACGTCAACGCTACAGGGTGAGAAGCAGGATGAACATTAGCCACTACTATGCAGCCTGGGACGAAATAAGATATCATTTTAACCAAACACAGCTAAACCCCACTATTTCAAAATGAGATGGAGGAACAACTTGTCCAATGGCAGCTTCAGGCTGAATGTAACAGCCACCATTGGAATTTGGCAGGAATGCCAGGATTCGTACTTCATTTCTTAAAGAAAGAGCTCTGGGACTATAAGATGCAGAAGTGAATGACATTTGCCTACGCTCTCCCTGCAAGGCCTCTGCCATTTCAGTAGGGGCAGGGAAAGGCATAGTAGGGTCCTGCATTTTGATTCTGCTCCGGTTGCTATTAGAATAATTCAACCATTTTCCTCAGGTCACCTCTGCCATGAACAAGGTTAAATTGCCTTTACATACATCACCTAGGTAGCGCTCCATCCACTTAATGATGTCAATACCTCGTACCGTGTCCTCAAATATATCAATCTGTAAGAGAACAAAAGTCTGTGGTGAGCACCCCTTCGCCTTTCATCTCCATTTGGTGGCACTGAAAAGGCACCCGCTCTTTTCCCATTTCTAACACACACGCCTAATTCCCTCAGGAAAGAAACATCATGCACACAGCATCCGTGCATGCACAACTTCTCCCCTTCCCCTGCAGCCCCGAGTCGAGCTGGATGGGCACCTCATGCTGGCAGAGGGGGGCTGCTGCAGGCCCACTGCTGAGCTCCCCCTCAGATGCCATTTGACCAGCCGCCCTGCCCTGCCAGCTCCCAGGTGTTCTTGCTCATCAGAACAAGAAACAACCACTGATGGTGAATGTTAGCTATACGGTGTTTGCAAAGTGGCATTTTTGCCTCTCTAGACACCTCAAGAAGGTGGACAGCTGCTCACCTTCTCTACCTATACAGATGCAAATGCCCACTATTTTCCGGCTGCAAGGGATGTGAAGTTTTAGCCTCATATTGCACTAAATGGTCAGGGTGTGTGGTGGCAATTCAGCCAGGTCACTGATACTGGATACACTAAGCCAGATTTCAGAGCGAGCAGAGTGGTGGAGGACTTCATAGGACTGAATACGACCAACACTGCTCACTTCCCTGCACGCTCAGTAAGCCCAGAAACTGGCAATTAATGGTCCTGACCAATGGAGTAAGTATTAACTACTCCACGGTTTTCAGAGAAGAGTCATGCTCTGCTCTCAGTTCTTTCTTTTTCCCTTTCTGAAAGTAGAGAGCATATTTGCTTCCCTGCTTTGGGGCCATTTTGCTGTATTTACTATTCTGCAGCAGGCCCCAAGAATTGCCTGTCCAGCAAAGGTGCTATTAATGAGACTTCTACTCCTACCTCCACGGTGCCCAGAGCTTTCTTATGAATTGGCCATAGTACAGAACTGCTGGAGAGAAGTATAATTGCAGTCTCTGGAAAAAAAAAATCTTTGATTCTTGAAAATAAATAAGTGTGTGCAGAGCCCCCCACTGAGTCTCATTCAGTTTAATGATAGCCACTTGCTTAAATGCTTTCCTGAACTGAAGCCAAAGAATGAAGGTTGAGGGGTCAGACAGCATATGCACTTGAAGTAAGAAAATATGAATCAAGATTTTGATGAACACTGAATCCTAGATCCTCTGCGACTGGCTCCCTTAGAAAGGGCCCTTATGATGAAGCAAACTCACGAGAAGTTAAATGAAAATGCAGATGGCTTATGGGATTAGACAGTAGGACAGACCTTTTCATGGAAGTGATTTTAGAAGCCCCTTTAAAAGTATAATAAAGTAAATGAAACCACGAGATGGGCTGTTTCATTAAGCTGTGTGAAATACACTGATTTTAGATCATTTTTTAGCGAAAGGTATTCACATCTGAAGAGCCAACGATGTAATAGCATTGCACACAAAAAAGCTGGGATGGGATGAACATGAAATTTGACCTTTTTAATATTGATATTACAGATCAAATATGAGACAATGTTAACGGAATAGATCACAAAACCTCATACTATTGCCCATCTGGTATCTGGTGCCACTAAATGGAATTTTCCAGAGTCATTATTAAAACACGTTTTGAAGCATAAAATTCACTTAAAATATGAGAAAGCTAAAAGGCAAATCCCTCAAGTTACAACTTTTAGAGACAAGGCTAATTAATTATATTTGTATCTTCCTTAACTTACAAAATGCAATGATAAACAGAAAAACGTTTAAATGGACGGTGTATCACCTCTGCTTCTAAAAAAATATGTTTGTTTTCTCCCCTGGTTGACAGTAATTTTTTCTGGAAGCAATACTTACAGCAGTTTGAAATCCATTTACAAGCAGGAAGTTCACAAATTTCATAACCTCCACCGCTGTGTCCACCGAATAGGTTATGAAGACCTTGCCTAGGAGAGAGAGTCCGTGTGAATACACTATGCACAAGAATACACCGTTTGGCAGGTGAGACTTTCACAGCCCTCCTTTTCCACTGCACTGTGGGTTCTGCCCACCTATGTCTCTTTGGATCATTTACAAAATGGGCGTGGGTTAGCGCAGTGGCTTGGTCTTGAACTTAACCACCCCATCCAGAAACCTTGCTCTAGATTGAAGCTCCTGCTGCCCTGCCACTGGCAAGTGCCCCTGGGGAAGCTGCAGAGGACACCATCACTCTGCTGGTGGCCCTGCCCTGCTGCCGAAGCTGCTTCTTTCCCAGCCCTTTGGCCTACGTGAGCTTGGGGCCCTCACCCAGAGCTCGTGTCACCCGCACTGGCTGTGACCAGCACAGCTTTCCCCTGGACCTCACTGATCTGGCTGGGAGCTGGAGGAGCCCTCACGTGTGCTGTACTGCCTCACCTTAACCCCCTGGGTGGGCAGGATGGATGGCTGATGACAGCAGTGTCTTCAGCTGCCCTTGCCATCACGGAAGGAGTTTTCTTACTAAGAAAAGAATGGTGGATTTGCAGGTCAGGGCAAGCCAGCTGGCTAATCTAAACCAGCTGTGCGCGTATCACAAATGACACAATTTTATCCGGTAATTCCTGTATCTAGGACACACTAACTGATAAAGTAGGGTCTATCCAAGAGTGGTATCCAGTGTCATAGCTCACTCCTACAGGCCGGAGAGAAGCAACTCCCCGGATTTGAAAAGTGATGTGCAAAATGAAGAATAAAGGAAAAATCAAAACCTCAGGTGAGATGGGGAGGGTTCTTAGCAATGGTATTTCTCACCCACTAGCCAGCATGGCATTGAGAAGGAAGCCAGTTTTCTGAAACATGACTTTCCCATAAGAGCTGAAGGGTGAAAGCGTTTCAGGGGCTGGTGGCAGGGGAAGCACCTCAGCCAGTGCCTGTGCTGCTCTCAGCCCCCAGTGTGGGCTCATGGCCCAAAGTTCTCTCCACTCACCAGGTCAGGGAGAAACTAAGGGCGAGACTTGACATATTTGTCTGGTTTGGGACAGGCAGAAATGCTTTATCCCTGGGGCTTTGTTTGTTATTAGTCTTTTACTGTAAGTTTCAGTGCCTCCTGCCTCAAAGGGACATCCTGTTTAGCAAGAAGTCATGAAAGCAATCTAAATGGTACTTATTTTTGTAAACAAAATAACAAGCAATTAATGGCAATTATGTTTTCAGGATTCAAGGGGATAATTCCATCTCACCAAACACAAATGCTCACACCCTACAGATGTGATGACACTCAGTTTTTTCTTTTGTTGTTGTCTTTGCGTCTTAATGTCGTTGCCTCTGCCTTCCCCCCCATGCCCCGGAGCTTTCCCACCTAAAGCTGTCAGGCTGTGCTTTAAAATCTTGCGCAGAACAAATTTGCTAACCACTTACGCAACTCCTCCGGCAAATTGCTGGTTCTCAGAGTTCCCTTGGCTGCAGGGTTACTGAGAGGTCTCGGGATGGCAGCTGGAGATGGAAAATTGTCAGAAGGACAACAGCATGCTTCATCGGGGCCACATGCCTTGGGGGGCAATTGACCATTAGGTAGCTGGTTGTATAACTGGTTTCTACAAAGAAAAGCAAGTGAGGATTTTAAAAATACTTATTTTCATGTAAAATTCGTATATTTTTTCCTTTTATTAACAAACTAAGTACTTTATCTCCATACTAGCTAAGAAAAGTTCTTGTAAAAACATTTGGCTCGGCATTTCTACTTAGCTATTACAGCATCTTTTGAACAGATACCTTGGTGACAGTCTACCATAAGACGCAATTTATTGCAAAAGCAACATTAGCCACAGGAAGAAAATGCACCTCATAGCTGAAAGCTGTTCAGTTTGCAATTAGCAGAAGCAAAGGCTGTTTCTGAGTGAGAAATAATGTCGTGGTGAGGATGTCGCTACGCACGTACAGGAGTAGGGTGGCACCTGGTAACCTCTTCCCATTAAGAATCTTAGCAGTTCTTGTCCGACTACACTTCACAGATTAAGTCAATAGGAAGGGGAATCTATACAGAATTTTATGTGATGTGTGCTTTGCATCTGCTGGGCTGAATCTGTTGGACCAGTTGCTAGGTTTCTCTGAGTGCTTTTCCCCAGAGCAGTGATGTTTAGTCAATCAAGCCCACTCTCCTTTTTTCCTTTGCCTTCCTTAAATGAATGATGACAGGCTGGTCACAGCATGTTTTCTGTTGTCACATTAAGATTTGGTTTATTCATTTTGGTACAGATGTTTTCTGTTACAAAATACTCTATAGGCAAATATTACCAACATATAACTGCCGTTCCTGGAATCGGCATGTAAACACCAGCCGTGCAGCCGCAGGACAGACCCCGCATATTCTGGATTTCTTTTAGCAGAAGGAAGTACCAAGAAAAGCAACACATACCTCATCAACCGCCACAAAAAAGTCTACCCTGTGGCTAATTTACAGATCTTCCCAAAACTTCACCTTATCTAACAAATGCACCAAAAATTAGGAGTCTGGTTTTAAATTTTACTGTGGCAAAGGATACCCACTATTCCTCAGTGCTTTTACATTCTCCTACAAACTCTTCGGTGCAATTAACTCTGCTGCAGGTACTACCTTCTCTTGCTGTCACTTTTCTGTCACAGTCCCTAACTTTTCAAAGGCCTGAGGGATGCAGCATTTCAGTTGTCTGCCCTCTTTTGTCCCCCGCCCTGTTCTCCCAGTTTCCTGCCAAGACCATGTCATGTAAGTGGCCGTTTTCAAACATGGATGCCTGTAAGTTTAGCACCTCTAAAAGTACTGTGGCATTAAATGAGAACAGTCTGCTTTTCAGAGATGCTCAATGCCTGAAGCTTCAATTTGGCTTCAGGTGGCCGAGTCTGGAAAAAACCCTGACTGAGTACTATTTCCCATTTGTTATTGACCTGGTAAATTAATATTTGAAAACCAGTCAAAAAGCCCCAGATGAGAAGTACTAGACGTAGGGTGCTTTATTACTACATGAGAAATCACAGAAAAAGGCTGCAAATTGCAATGTAGATGTCTATTGGTGATGGACAAGATTTTTCTCCCTTTTTCTCTGCACTACAGAAGAGAGAAGAAGGAAATCACTGGAAGCCAGTGATTGAGGCGTGCCAGGCTGGGCCACCATAAAGCTGAGGACCGCAGTTAGCCACGGAATTGACCTTTGCTCTCTAGCAGGAGAGCTCTAAGATTTCAACTGAGATCTTTTTCAGCCCTTCATCCCTTTAACCTTTGAGCGTTCATCTTCCTTAACGCGTGCATTTCAGGGTGCGCTGTAACAACGTATCGGGTAACCAGCTTTGAAGTTCTCTAGGCTAAGGTCAGGCCCCTGCTGGGTGTAAAATAGCAAATAAAGAAAACTACCCAGCATCTCGCATGTACCCCTGCAGCCTGGGCACCCTAACATTACAAGGCTTCAGAATTATTGCTTGAAAGCCCACAAAATCAGATCAGAGGAGCTTCCACCGTGCACAACCCACCTCCCCGAGGTGTACTTACGGGAATCGAGGAGGACCAGGGGAGGAGCACGTCCTGTGGGGTGGTCGGTCTCCGGTGCCCTTGGGAGTACGAAGGTTTGAATAATTTGGGACGACCTGCTGGGCCGGGCGGATAACTCTCATGCAAGGTCCAGGAACAGGAGGTTGTGATGTGTGTGCCAAATGTTGGTAAGGAGCTCTGCCATCTGCAAGGGTGAGAAAATAAAGGCAGCAACTATCATTTCAGCCAATATATTTTTACCTCATTTTGTGTTTATTCCTTTCCAGGCAAGTCCTACTTCGTGTCTAGGGAAACTGAGCAGTTTGGAGGCATTTGTAGGTATCTCGGTCTGAAAGAAGCCAGATTAAGGAATGTTTTACAGTCTGAAGTTTCCTATTTCCCATTCACATATGGCACGGTTCAGATCCCTACCCTGCATTGGGCTGTTGGGACAACTGATAGTTACACATTCAGGGCTGCTTTTCCCTGCATTTACCGTGCCTTGGTGTTTTTTGTTTGGTTTTTTTTTTTTTAATTTCTTTTTGGCAATAGCTTGTGAAAATGAATCATCCCAACATTCTCATGAAAGCAGATGCAAAATCCTGGAACAAATCAGTTTGCAACACTAAGGCTAAACAGACTGTGATTATTCTAAATGAAAAGAGAAAAAATAATCTCTTGGTTTGTTACTTCACCCTGTATGAATTTTCTGCCTAAGTGACCTTTTAAGGCCTTGCTGCTGCTCCTGTTGCCATCCAGGAGGCTGCAGGGGAAGAAGCCCAAAGTGACAATTTTGCTCAAGTAATTCAGAAAGACCTTACCGTTGTTGGCCGCGCACACGTAATGCTATTTAATAACTAACATAAACTGGAAGGGAAAGCAATGGAAGCTGTTTCCAGAACAGGGAAAACTACTTCCCCCCCCAGTCTTTCTGCTTGCAGTTTTCATTAGGCAGCAGCTCTGTGCACTTTCAAGCTGCTGTGCACAGATCAAAGTCCAGCCTGGCAGGGCTTATTAGCACTGCATGATTATGGTGTTATGAGCTGGCTCTGAAAGCTGCAGTACTCAAACACTCGTTGTCGTCGTCCCCTGATTGTTTTTTTAAATCCTTTTAGCTATTTTGAGGTCATGCTTCCCTTTTTCTAGCAGCCATGAGGAGTAATTTATCTTTTTTTCAAAAGGGGAAGGAAAAAAAAAAGGAAGAAAACAAAGCTTTGATGAAATAGTCCAATTCCAGGAGCCGATACTTTAAAAAGCAACCCAGCCCACAATTGCAATGAGATTCCTGATGAAATTATGAGTTGGCAACACCGCATTTGTTGAGATTGTTTTAGATTTTCCTACTCCCTTTCTTAAATATTTGCAACAGGACAGGGTGAAAGAGGCTGGGAGAAAAAAACTGAAGTAACTGTGGTCTTCTCATGGCTTCCTCGTGACCCCAGCCCTAGGGAAGGGGGCAGGGCTCTGGGAGATTTAGGTTAGTTTACAGGGTTTTAGGCCAATGTTTCACAAGCTTCCTTTGGATCTATCCAATGCTACAGTATTGTAATGGATGCAGCCACTGCCGTTCAGAAGCACAGCACGGCCAAGCGTGCAAGCCTGCACACACCAATAGCTCTCATATAGAAATATCTGAAATAATGGTCCCTGGGCACATAGCATTGCTGCGAGGATTTCTTTGACTTCAGAAGCAGTTTTACTGTTGTATCTCAAATAGCAGGTGTCCGGAGCCAGCTTACAGCCTACGGGCACAATTGCTGTTCCCTGGGAGAGGCGTGTTGCAACACACAAACTGCAGAGCTTTGTTGTGGGTCGCCACTGCCCAACAATTATCTGAAAGGCAAGGAGCTGTCAGGAGGTGATTTACGCTGTACCGGGCATGTGAGAAACAGGAGTACAGTTGCCAGCTTCTTGGTCCTGACCAAATCTGCTCCAGCCATCTGAGTTTATTTTATTCTTTTTGCCCTCTGGATATGGTTGAAATGGTAGTGATTTTTCTAAAGAAAGTCTTTCAGAGTTCCTGCTTTAAAACAAAATGGCCTCATTCAGTAAATGTCCTACTTCTCACTACGCTCGCGTGTGGAGGAGGTTAAATGGAGGTAAATAGTGAGGGGTGTTGTGCAACCAGCTCTTTGTGTGCTTAAAGCTGAATTGAAAGGAGAAGATATGAAAAGAAAACGAGAGGACATTTTGCAAATGTTCAGCTGTAGACATTGATGAAAGTCTATCTGAAGCCCCTTCCCCTTTACAAAGTCCCAAGATCAGAGGTGAAAACTGAGGCTCTGACACCCTATCTCTTTCATATATCTAATTATAGCACATTGCTGGAATGACAAAAGTCCTTAAACAAATGTAATATAAATGCTGTGGAGTCAACAGAAGGTTAAAAAAAAAAAAAAGGGTTATCAGAACAGGCATACAGCTTTTTATTACAAAGCCAGCCCAAAACGAGTCAGGGTCTCCTGAGTCTAATGTAATATAAATTATATTAAAACAATGATATTGCTGTTGAATGTTCAAAGCTCACTTCATAACAGATAAAAATCTCAGAGACTGAAAAGGAATACTAATTAATAGCAGGCTGTAAACTGCATTGTAGTCTCCAAAAGCCAAAACACCCATATCGATGGAGTCACATCAGCGTTCACCAGCAGATGAGAGGGCTCCATTTTAAGTAATGAGCTTTCATTTCAGCTGACAACAGAAAAAAATGAGGATGATGGATGTCACGCTCTTTTCTCATAGAAATAAAACACATTGGTGAGTTTGGTCATAATGCTGGGAGATACTATTTACAGAGATCAAAGGCAACCTCCCATCCCGATTCTGGCAGGAAATTCCCAACTTTGGGGACTCAAGTGGGAGCAAGGAAATCTATGAAAACAACAGGAATTAAGTTGGTATAGGAGGCTGCTGAATGACTGATGCAAGGAGGAAGGAAATGACTAGAATATGAAATAACAGCAGGGAGAAGGCTGTGTATGCTCAGCGTGACCGACAAAGGCTAGTTTCTAGGCAAAATCATTAGCCTTCATTTGATGGGAACTGTGAGCTCTTTGACTTTTTATCTGGCTCAGAGGTTCTGCACCAGAGAGTCTGGCTGCATAACCTGAAAATCTGGACATAAAAAATGGGCTGCAAATAGACGATTAAAAAGGTTAATAATTGCATGTTGTACATTGCCACTAAGTACAGTAGGAAAACAACAGCTTGATGAATGATGGCTGTGATACACCTGGAAAACCTCCTATGGGGTGGGCGGTGGTGCTACTTACATGGGCCCTGAGGGTGCTGCTCTGCCGGGCAGCAGTGCCCAAAGCAGCCGTGGGCTTGCAAGGAGGCATCAGGATGGGGCAAGTGCTGGCACATAGGGCACCGCTGATCCTCAGGTCCAAAAAACTCTCTGGAGATCAGTGGTCCTGGGAGGTCCTGGGGATTCAGCACGGACACCAGTGGTAAGGGAGGCTCCAGTTGCCTGATGCCCATGATGTCTCGTGACTGGGAGTTGTACCCTGTGTCCACGGTCCCCAGCTCTGCTGGGAGTCTGTTTCCTGAGGGTTGCTGTGGCCGTGAATTCCCTTGGCTGCTCTCCTTCAGCGGGTCCTCAGGAGCTTGAGACAAGCTCTGCTCTGATTTACTGGAGTTATGCCCGGTGTCAGCTGAAAGCTGTGATCTTGGCTGCGTGCCTGGTTTGTCCATAGCTACAAGATGCTTCTTGGAGGGAACTACTCCAGCTATTGATTCACCAGGGGAACAGAAGCGTCCATCTCCATCAGGATCAGTATATTTTGACCACAGGCTGCTGTCTGACTCCACGGATGGTGCTGACTGATGACATGCTGGTGCTCTGCAGAGGCATGATGAATCGGCCACAGGCTGAGGTGTTCGAGAGACACATGGTCTGTGGGACTCATCATCCTCCGTAACCTCTCCAGAAGGCTGCAAAGTGTTTTCCAAGACATGTTCGGGAAATGGGGACCATGGCATGGATTCATCCACTTCGACCGGTATGCTTCGACCCACAAAAGTGCCTAAAAAAAAAAAAAATGGGAGAAGAAACACTGTAGATGGACAGCCATACAGACAAATGCCTGTCGTCAGTCCTCACTCAAGGACTGCGAGCTGGAATACTGAAGAGCAATATGTATTCTTTATATTCTTTGTATTTTTATGTTTTTTAAAAAGACAGGCAGAAAACAGCAAGAAAGGTCCAGTTGAATTTTGACAAAGCAAGAAAGTAGAGGGCTAGCTGGAGTATGGCTAGCACAGAGTTATAATTTGGACTAACCTGACACAGAGGCCATTTCCAAGTTTTGTAGTCACACCGGAAACGAGAGTCAGCTGCCTTACTGCAAGGCCAGGATTTTTCAGCAAACTGGAAAACAAGAGAAAGTACTCTTGTGAACGTGGTACAGTTTCACACAGGCAATAATCCCAAAATAACTCTATCTCAGAGACTGGAAAAGAAATACCAGTTAGAGTTCTGGAAATCACATTGAGCAAAACAGATGCTTTTATGGGATTTCTGGAACTTACTGTTCCTGCTGAGACCAGAAGGGGGGAAAAGCACATGAACTGTCTCTCAGAGGTAACTTCTGCACCTGACAAAAGAGCAGGCTGCTTAGGTCTGGAGGTTTGGCTCGGGCATATTCCAGGCAATAAAATCACACACAATTATTTTACTCTGGTCTTTTAAATAATAGCTTTACCCTAAGGCCTCAGATCTAAACTTCACCAGACACCCAACTGAGTAATTTCAACTCCAAAGCTTGTTTCCATGTGTTGTTGCTTATTTTATCAAACCATTTCATCCAGCCTATTATCACATAGCTGTTGTTATTTCAAATTATTGAAAAATTAAAAGACAATTTTAGAGACATTAGTTACTGTTTGGATTTTTTTCCTCTTCCTTTGGAATTGACTTTGGCCCAAACATCAAAATTCTCACTTCCTTTTGGGGGTGCTGTCAGTAAGTTTGGTCCAGCCAAGCAAACCCTGATGATGGACACCTCTGCTCCACCTTTGCTCAGAATGACAGCAGCAGTGATGGGTGAAGGGTGAGGGGGTTTCAGAAGTGCAGCCACTGCAGGGAGTGCAGATTAACTTGTTCCCAGCAAATTTTGTCTGTTACCATGGAGTATAGAGAAACAAGCTCGGTGCTCATCATTTCCCCAGCCATTTTCGTTCTATCACATTGGAAAAGGTAAAATCCCAAGTAGGGGACTTATCAAAGAAAAACGGACTAAGAACTCCAGCAATGGGAATAACAATGTTTGGCAACAGAATCTGGCTTGGAAGTCTGGTAAAGAAAGTAAAAATCACAACGCATTTGAGGACCTTTTAGCAATCCAAGGATTTCTCCCAACTTCAGTCACAGTGGCTTGTACAGAACGGTGAAATGAAGATCATATTCAAAAGACCACAGAATTAAGAACAGTTGAACGGGATAACAGAGAAGTATAAAGCAGTGTCCCAACATTTAGCCTGGCTCCCACAGCAATTCTGTAAAAGCAAATGATGTGCCCCATGCTGTAGGGCAAGAGTGAGGCTTTACATTCATGCTGATCAGATCAAATGACATGTAGTCCCCCCTGAAAGCACCTCTAGCATAGAAAATTCTGGGTGTAACATTTGCTGGTAAGTAGGATAAAGCCCATGCTTTAATGTAAATATTCCTCCTCTGTAACTTAATACTCATCTATGCAGAAGATTTACCATCTATTCAAAATACACATCCTATGTTGTAATAAGCACATCCACAGGGAGACTTATCCTGGGATAATTACAGTGGGATAATTACACTGGTAAATTTTCCCATGTAGGCAAGTCCTCAGAGCAGCTATTAGTTGCACCAACACAGTGAACACGCTGCTGCTTTGACAGCTGCAGCTCCCCGTGTGAGAGCGCTGGGTCTGGTGCCAAACCAGCTCCTTCCCATACAAGCACCAGGGCTTGAAATCCTGATGGTTCAGCTCACCACCATCACACAGCTCTCCCTGCGGCCCGCGTCCCTTTTCCTCTCCACCACGTCCCTAGCGCCGGGCCTGCTCGCTGAGTCACACATCTCTGACAGTCGTAACCGACGTGATGGGGAAAGGGAAAAACCTGGAGCCCTCATAATCAGCACAGGACCACGACAGGGACTTGTGCTGCGCTGCCTGTACAGCCACGGCAAAACGTCATTTAGCTGGGACCTTTGGTCAGACAGCAGTTGAAATGAAGCCTGCCCTGCGGTGTGACTCACCGGGACGGTACAGCACAAGGTCAGATGTACACGATACGGGGTGTAAAGCTGTTGAGCGGTCCCCGCTTAGGGAAGTGTCTGTGAATCTCTGGTGTCAAGCTCCCTTCATGGCGTCTAGCCTTTTGCTCACCTCAACAGCTTTGTAAACCTGACCCTTGGATCATCCGGCCTCAAAGAGCCTGCTCAGACATGCTTGGACTCGTGGATGTCTCTGTCCCTTCGCTCATCAGCTGAATGACACACACTCGAGCAGCACAAATCATATTGCAAACTCTTATTCTCCCCGCTGAGCATCTCCAGTGAACCGGTTCCTTGTGCAAAATTCATCCTGGTGTTGAGGAAGCACAGGCTCAGCTGTGGGGTACCGGGGTACAGCTCCAACCCTGCAGCCACACGTGTTGTCTGAGCATCTCACCCCATTAGATGCAATCCTTAGCAAACACCCAAACATGGATTTTCAGAAACAAATTTGCAATGCCCGATACGCTCAGGTGCTTTTTCGATTGTCTCTGAAGTAGTCAGATCAAAATGCTTGAAAACTCTTTGAATTCAGATGCTCTTTATTCTTTAGTGCTTTTAGTTTAGCACCGTGACAAAAAGAACAAATTTCTGCAGAGAAACCAAGAACTCAGTCCAGAGCTCAGTGAAGTAAATGGGAATCTCTCAATTGGCTTCAGTAGGTTTTCAACTGGGTGTCAGGTGGGATTTAAAAGCTACTAAATTCCTTTGGAGGCTACAGTCTCCAAAGTTTTTGGCCTTTTTTTTTTTTTTTAGTTCCATTGCTAACAACTGGCTATCTATGAGATGGATCATGCACAGATTGTGTGAACCTAATGAAAGGCACCACATGGGCAGAAAAAATTCAGAATTGTTTTCTTCAGCTTTGTTGTTTAGTGTATTTGCTCTGCCTTTTCGAGGAGGGATATTAAGACTTCATTAAACTGTATTCCACATGATCAGCTACCAAACTCTTCAAATGGTTTACTTCAGGATAGTTTAAAAATGTTTTTCCTATTAGTTTAGCTCTCTGAAAGGATAAATGCCTCTTTATCTCTCAAGAACTCAACATTTAAAAGACAGCCTTATTTCCTTCCTGTGTAACATGAGCTAAACTTTATGAAAATTACTCCAAATATCTGAGTAAAAATAATTTGTTTAGACAGAAGTGAGACCTGATTCCATCACCTTTGGTTTTACCTGCAAAAACTTCTAGGTTTTTTTTTTTTTAATATGATTTCGCTTAGACCCTGCTTCAGGATAGCTGAGCTTTGATACCCAAGCACAGCCCCTGCTCCTGGGAGGCCAAGGTAGGAAGCACCAAGGGGCCAAGGGCTTCGGTGTTAAAACAGACACATCATTAAAAAGGAGGAAAAGTGACTTAATCCTCCTCCTCCTCCTCCCTCAGAAGCCCTCTTCAGAGATCGAAGCTGTTACAACAGCAGAGCTCTGTCTGTAGAGGTGGCCCCAAGGCTAAATTAACCCCAGGACGTACTGTTTTGAGCAATGCTGGCAGTGGTATGTGGATGGGAATTCCCAAGAGAAATCCCCGCTGCTGGAAATGTTACAGATGATTCAGAAACATCCTCCTCTGACAGCAGTGCCTTAGGACGTTGTTTCTGCTCTGCTGAAGATCCTTGGCTTTTGGAAAAAGATCCAAAGTTGAGCCCATTATCCCAGTATTTTACATCGCCTCATGCTGCAGAGTTTCATTAGGTTTCCTTTGTCTTTTCTAGTTAGCTTATCCTGCAACCATGCTTATGCACGGGACAGAAAAATTACTCGCTTAGGTCTCCCGTGTTGAAGAATTAGGGTAAAGGAATGTTTCAGCATATTGAAATACCCTCAGAAACCTGTAGCCTGATCCCTTTTCTGGCATGGAGACTGCCGGAGAGCGTAGATCGTGCCCAACCTCATTTCCAAAGACACCGCAGCTTCAAGTCAGATCATGATATTGCCAGAAAGTTTCAAGAATTTAATATCCCCCCTGCACCTATGACTATGCAAGAGATTACTGATAACCAGCTGGAGCTGTTGCATATATTCCTGCTTGGAATAAAGTGAAGAGGCCCTTCCTAACAGGACAGAGTAGCCAGGCCTAGACTGCTCTCAAAAATGTCAAAGGAACTCCTTAAACCACCCTTTCTCCTTCTCTTCCTTCCTCTGCTCATACATCCAGTTCTGTAATGTGCATTAATTAAGCAAATAACCTTCCTGGGTGGGTACTCACTGCCCCAAGATGCTGGGAAGAAATGCCACCCCAGAAACCCCCTCCCCACACCTGGAGAGGTTCTCCTGCTGCTCCTTCCAGGGAGCCAGGAGGGAGGCTGCCCAGCCTCCTGCTCACAGCCAGCTGCTGCTGGCGATGGCTTCTCCTGGGAAGCTGGAGGGAGAGCATAAATGAAAGGGAACAAATTCTTCCACAGGTCGGTAGAGATGGGCCTGAGCACCCAAATTTGAAGCAAGGGCCAAACTCCCCTAAAAAACATCTGATGGAGGCAAGGGGCTGGCCAGGGAGAGGGTGGGTGCTGGGCTTGGGCTCATCTGTGCAGTTTTCTTGCTGCTGATTGCGAAATCTATCAGGTACTTCATCTGTTTCCCAGCACAAAGACTTGTGAGGATGTGCTGTCCCAAAACACACACAAACCATCTATCTGCTTTTGATTAGAAAACTTCTGTTGTGAAGAAACAGAAGAGAGACATTGCAACATGAGCATAGCCGTGCTCCCCGTCACTTCCGGAAAGGGGGAAAATACCTTTGTTCTTTGGATCGAAATTGTATTTGTCTACATTGTTAAAAAATGAAAATATTAAGATGAGAAAGAAACCTCACCTTCCTTGGTGCATAACACACAAAGGAAGGGTTTGGGTTTTTTTATTCACCAGTCACAGCATCTCTGAAATGGCACGGGTACAGATTAAGGCAAAGCTGAGGTCATAAGGGGTGGGGATGGAGAGGAATTTCTTGATTTCCAAATAGTTCCTGTGTACTTTGGCTGAATCCGTTAAGTTCCCTGGTGCTGCTGATACCCATCTGCAGGATGGGAGTAAGCAGATGCAGATCTTGCAAGCTGCCGCGGAGATGCACAAGTTGAGATTCAACAACTGCTGCTGTCATGGGCTCAGATAAGCGTAAGTGTGTAAGTACACTTGCCTTAAATGCAGCTTTCTCGACAAAAACACTAGATACAACTTTCCACAAGAAAAACCCCAGAGACAAATCCTTCTAGGAAGAGCAAGTGAAAATGTGGGAACTGTTTTGGGTCTATAACCTAAATAAACACAGCCAAGGAAATCCAAGCTCCAGAGTTTCACACTTCACCATGAAGAATTTGGGCTGCTGTCATCACAGATGCTTACCCTCTCCCTTGGGTACCCTCCACAGTGAAGACTAAGGCAATGTGTCACGTTCCTAGCCCAGATTTTAAGCCCTCTAGGGCAGGTAATATTTATTTTTAAGACTTCTGGAAAAAGTAGAAAAAGAATATGAAAATGACATTCCTCTTCCGCACTGACTATATGTTTGCTTTAACATATTTTCTGCAGCCATGGCATGAAAGTCTACATACACCAGGAGAACATACTTCCAACCCTCCCTGCATGGCAAACATCACACTCCCTTTTGCAGCATTAATGTTGCTTTCACTGGGCAATCCATGGTGCAAAGACTAGCGTAGACGTGATATCTTTTTGCCTCTTTAATGTAAACTTTGATATGCATGTAATAGGAATGCTAGCCAACAACTAGTAAGAAACTAGAAGTGCAACACCCTCAAACAGGATCCAAATAGGCATCTCACATGTAGGCAGTTTTATAATACTCGTGAAATATGAAAATGTCTACAATGATCTGAAGTATCCTTAAAAATGTATTGTTTTCCAGAGATTACTTCCCACCCGTTTCTGATGCTGATAAAACTCCCATAGGCACTGAATAATCCCCAAATTGAGCTATCCCATGGCCTAGGAACATCTTAAAATCCTCGCAAAAATTGGGGCTAGCTGAGTGGGGTTGGACAGGGGGACCCCCCCAAGAGGTGTAAATCTCCCCAGCCTGTTTTCCTATAGTTTTGTGCCTTATGTTGGAGACTCTGGCTCCTAATAAGGGAGAACCTCCAGCTGACGCATCCCTTGTCTCTAACTGCTCTCCCCGCTCTGCAGTGTGAGGGCTGTGGGGTGCGTGGGTGGTGGGAGGGCGTGGGGAAGCCTGGGGGACCTGACGTGTCTCCCTCAGCTGGCGTGAGAACAGCCTCCCTCACTTGCTTTCATGAAACGTGCAGAAATGTATATATCCTTCAGACATGTACCCTCTGCCAAACTTCAAAAGCCACTGCTGGGGGTGGAGGGCACTAACAGACACGAACAACATAATTGCACATGCCTTGTTTCCTGCCTTAGAAAGACAAAAAGAAAACCCAACCCCATTAAAAAAAAAAAAAAAAAAAAAAAACAAACAGAAAAAATTATGGCATGCTTCAAGACGTTGCTGGTGCTCAGCAAGAGCAAGCCCGACCTCGGAGGCACCGCAGGCAGCGGCACAATCCGCAGACACTTGCCAGTGGCCGGCGGCATCGGGCGAGCGCTCGCTGGGCCACCAGCCCTACCACCTGCACCCCTCACACCCTCACCTTCCGCATCACCCGCCGCGGGGCTCACAGCCCCGTCCGGTGACGGTCGGGCATCACCACCCACCCGAGAGACGACAGGGACGCAGCCAGGCCAGGCCAGGCCTCAAACCCGCCTGCCTGGGGCTTGCAGGGAATGGGAATTCCCGGTCTGCTGGACCCCGGTGGCAGTCCAGGACCAGTAAGCCCAGATCTGCCCTTCTCACTGCCCAGCCAACGCCAGCCCTGCGAAACCCCTGCCCTAAAACAATCGGTTACCGTGTAGACACGGCAGCGGGTTTTATACGGCTGATTTTATTCTAATTAAAAAGGAAATACTACCGGCTCTCTCCCACTGTTTCCATCCCGGTGCCACGGGGGATGGTGCAAGTGGGGCCTACGACCCTTGTTTTCTTCTCGCTTGCCAGCTACCTCTCCCTGCCAGGTCCGTGGGCCTGTCCAGAGGACAGGAGAGAAGGAGAAGGAGAAGGCCATGGGCTGACGAACCACCTTGAGCTCGCTGAGGTGCGCAGGGCGGGAGCGGGCCCAGGCCCGGCTGGCAGGCATCGCCAGGCAGCTACGTAAATAGGCAGGACAACATTTCGACACCAGGCGTGTCCATTCTCAGCGTTTACCCCCTAAACCCTCTTGATTTTTTTAAAAAAAAAAACCCAACCAAAAAACACAAACCCAACAAAACTGCAGTGAAATAGCCGAAACATGTTGTAACC
>JAHREE010000280.1:28410-163425 GCA_033628505.1 Tringa tobata
AAATGTAAAAGTATTCACGTTAAATGCCACAGAACTATTAAAGAATATACTGGTCATAGAACAGAGAAATGAAAGACTAGCTATGCATTCAACCATCTTCCTTGCAGTTGAACTCCAGCTGTTTAAAAACATATTGACTTCATAATTTGGAAATTGATGTCCCATAGGTAACTGGTCTGCATACTCCTATGAAATATGATGCCCCAAATGGCATGACACCCCTTCTTGAAAAGTTTTAATCTCATCTCCACCATTATCTCCACAGGTTAAACAAAAGAACAACTATCCAAATGTAAAATGCTCTTTTTTTTTTTTTAATTACTAAATTAAGAAAGTTAAACAGTTTTAAAATGTAAACTTGCAAATAAACCATAACAAAATGTAATTAAGACTTTAAAATTTGCAACTCAGTATTAAAAACTCAATAGAAATAGAAAGGAATTTTTTTTTTTTTGGTTAAACGTAAGTAATTCAAGGCTGGTACAGACAACTGAAAAGGTAATACTTTGTTCTGTGCATCCCCCATGAAATGTAAAGAAGTGCATAGTAATTCCACTGGAGAACTTGCAGACACAGAGAAAGTAATTTCATTAGCAGTACAGGACATTTAACACACTTATTTTACAATGGAAAAATGTTACACATAAAACAGAAAAGTCCTAGTTGCATGACCAACAGTTTAGCAGGTGGACATGGCTAAAATGCTATGATTTTAAGACCATCTGAATGTGGTTACACTGTTTAATAAATCTTTTCGAAACGTTTCAGTATACATGTTTTGATACAAGAAGTCCTTGCAGTTTCAATTTTCCAGTTCAAACGGTGATGGTGTAGTTTTCTTGCTTTAAATATGTTTGTTTTAATTTCAAGAACAAATCATCACACACTTGTCAAACATTGGAAACATTACTGTAAATACAGCACATGATTCCTGAAAGAGCAAAGTTACAACCATCTACAGGTACATAATCATAAACAAAAAGTGCAATCCAATTTAAAAAAATCATGCTTGGCAAAAGCCAAAAATTAGATCACTGGCTTTCAGAATCCCACCAGTGTTTTCATGTCTGCAGTAAAATTATCGCTTTCTGGGTACTGCTGCAGCAGGAGTCATTCCATTCCAAATGAGTTTCCTCTGCAATAGCACCCATATACTGTATGTACAGGTATGTATATATATTATATATATTTTATATATAAAAAAGCAAAAAACCAAACACCTGTCCTGATTTTTTTTTTATTTTATTTGTTAAAACATGAAAAAAAATGTTTTAGACAAAGAGGCCACTTCTGGAAAATAATACTTTTAGTTGAATCAGGAGAAGACTAGTTAAAATCACATAGGTTTTGCGTTTTAAAAAAAGGAAAGCACTAGGATCAGTTATTGGCACTGAGTTACTATTTACAATGAACAGAGGTTTTGCAGTTTACATAACATCAATACAATGCAGTTTTGGAGTCTTTGATTAAGAAAAAACAAGTGTTTTTCTCCTTTTCATCCAGGACATTCAGAGTATTAGGACAAGTGGTCATAGGCAAGGGCTGCGGAAGTTCCCAGCTCCAGCCCCTCCTGTGCACGGTGGTGCTGGAAGATGCTGCACTCTGGAGAAGCCGATCACGGAGTTGGAAGCTGAAGGGCAGGTGGGGCAGGGCTGAGAAACACCTGGTAATTCATGACAGTGTCTGGAGACCAGGGATTTACAGGTTGTCACCGGGCTGGTACTGGGGTTCTGTTGCAGTGAAGTAGTCTTCAAGGAAACCCTGCAAATATTCGAAAGTTGGACGCTCCTCTGGGTCTTTTTTCCAGCAGTGGATCATAAGCTCGTGCAAGGAGATGGGACAGTCCTGAGGACATGGCATCCGATAACCACGCTCTACTTGCTCCAAGACTTCACGGTTATTCATGCCTGTAAACGGCAGACAAATCCACACTGTTAAGTTACAGGAAAATTAACCTGAGTGTAACTATATCTACAATACATATGGTTTTCTTGGTCATACTAATTTCTTTTGGATCGGAGAAGGGAAATAAAACCACCCCAATGTCCTTCTTCAGCTCTTCGTCGACTGCAAGGTAACCTGGAATATTTTCTTTCTTAGTAGAGGGTTATGGAATCCAATGATGAATAAAACGCTGCTCCCATGTTTACCCTCCTGGCTTACTCACAACGGGCAGGATTTGGCATGTTCCTTCCTCAACAACAGTAGCTATGAAATATATTTGGTGAAGTGGTTAAAGAAAATAACAAATACTATTCCAAAATCTAGAAATTATGATGAATTTTGGAAACCCTCACACTGAGCATGGGCCTTTCTTCAAGTGCTGTGTGAGGTCAAGCTGCAGAGACAAACTCTGCTACTTTGGGCTACCAGCGATGTTTAAAAACTCAATATGTGCTGGTTAGTATTGTTTCTGATGTATTCCGCTGGTGCATCCCAACCCAGAAGAGAACAAAGTTGCTCAGAAGACAAGTCAATCACCAAGCAAAACAGCTCCACTGCAGAACCACAGCTCTCTCTCACAAAAGATAAAAAATTGTATTAGTCACACTTGCCTCTAAGAGTCAAGCCAGGCCCTTTGCTACCTTGTCTTTCCTATGCAACCTCTTCAACCCTTGGTTCCTCTGCTGAAGTGTTTTTCACTGTATGTTAGTTGCAGTCAACCTCAACTTTAGTTTAAGTAGCTCTTCCAGTAACCCTTTGGCTTTTTAACAGTACCGTGAGTAAGACTAGCACCGCAGGCATGCAGAAGTATTTCAGAGAAAGCATGCCCGTTGACTGCAAGCTTTGTGGCTTGCCAGTTGGCAAGCCCTGACCCAGTCCTCTGCTGAAAAACATCTGCAGGCTTCAGTCCCCTGTCCTAGTGGGTCCTGCCAAGCAGCTCTGCAACAGAAGTAGGAGGGACACTTAAGTTCCTCCATGACAGAATCGAGAAACCAGCACTTTGATGTTGTTCTTTCCATCAGCCTTTCCTCCCCCTGGCTTCCATGGCACCATCCTTCCCTGGATCTCCTCCACTCTGTTCTTTCAGGGTGTCCGCTTGAAGAATTTTCTAGTCCAACCTTCAGGACCCAGGGGATTGTCTCTTTTCCCACTACTCTTCATGTTTTGTAAACTTATTTATGAGAAATTATTCAACCACCTTCTTCAACACAGATTCATTTGTCTACTCCACACCTTGACTAGAGGGAAGGATGTCCTTACGCTGCATGGCACTCAGGCTGGCAACTTTCCTGTATCCTTGGATTTGCTTCTTACTCTGCGTTCTCATGTCCTGGCTGTGTTTAATTCTTAAAGATGTTTTAAAAGAAGCATCTGCAAAACACAGCCTTTCCTGACCATCCACATCTATATTCTCATCTCGGGTTAGGATAGCAAAACACCTTTTCCTCTTATCTGGGCAGAGTAATGTCCTCCTGCTAATATCCATTTGCAATGTCTCTGCAAAGATCATTTTCCCAGCCTGTTGTTGTAACCATCCCTTGCATGGTCTCGCCACTTGCTCCTCGTTGCCTGCTACGTGAAATACAAGTTGTCTGTTTTCACTTTTGAAGCCTCTCACAGGCAGCCTCGCTAGCATTTAAGCTTTCATTTGGCCACGTCCTGGCCAGTCCACAGTTCTGGTCAGCCTGCTGCAGCACCTTCCATTTTCAGACAAGCACTGATATGTGGTTTCTTATGCTGCCTGCTGCGCATGGAGGAACCCGCCCAGAAAACTGCCTCGTCCTCCTACAAACCCTTCCCTTTAGCAGTGAAAACTGCAAAAAGAAAGGTTAGATTTAGTATTTCCTAACCTGCAGACCAACACTTTAGCACTGGTTTCTTGTGTTTGATTTATCACCTGCATCCACCCGCTGGTAGATGTTTATGAGTAGAAGCAAACACTTTGTGTGGCACCTGAAGTGGTCTGTGGTTAGGACTCCACAGAGTGATGAAAACAGAGTAATAACGGCCCTCTGCAGACGTCAGGCTCTGCATAGAGGGAAGGTTCTCCTGTATTATTGACTCCAAACTGATGTTGTTAGGGCACACAGGCTCACAACAAACTAGAAAAGCTTGCCACACACTGAACAAACGTTTGGGTGTTCCTCATTATCCAGCAAGAACATTTTCAAACATATTCCACATTTTTATTATATTACAAAAAAAAGCTAGTGGTCTGTTAGTCATCACCAACCCGAAGGCAGCATCACCCCAAAGCTTCTGGCCTTGTTGTTTTCAAGATGCTACAAGAAAAAAATGGGCATTTTGCTGACATTGTGTTCTCAATACTAGTTTTTTTAATTTGTGTTTTAAACAAAAATCTGCACCGTTTCCTCATATTCTTGTCTTTGAATCTGCTGAATTACTTCATGTTTTGGGGTAAGAACTTCTGCTGCACTTTGCTTCCTTTACATATTTAAGGCTACAAAAATAAGTGTTACCAGTAACTCATCTATTGTACATACCTAAAACACAAACTGCATTCTTAGTTTTTATTTTGGCAGTACACCTCTAAGTACAACATGGGTGGAAGCAACAGCAGCAGAAAAGCTCCTTCCCAACTGATTTGTTATTCTAAGATATCAAATGTTTGGTATTTTTATCTAGTGCGTTACTCAGTGCTGCAAAGCACACTCTGAAACTTGATAACGAACTGTATGCTGGAAGAAAAACCCTGAGGAGAGAAAGGGGGGAGGAAAAACATAAACAGCTCTTCACTTCCCTTTGTTAAAAAAAATGTAGAAAAAAGAACATAAAAGAGACATTGCTGTCTGAAATTGTAGTCATTTTTTGTCCCTGGAAAATCAGTCAAGCCAGGTTTTCTCATCACAGTATAATCTACGAAAACGCCCTTCTTTTCCTTTCTTCTTTCCCCTCCCTCCCAGTAAAACCCAGATATGAAACTAAACCAAGTAATCCTCATGTTCTGTACTGGAATTCATACAGCCAGAAAGGGCTGCAGCACCTAGGAGCTGCCAAAGAAATTATGTTGGTTTTGACATGTCCTGCTAATTTAAAAAGGAGTTTCAAATACTTTTTTTTTTTTTTTCAAAATCGATTGGATTATTTGTCAGCCTTATAAAAATAGCAGTGTTTTGGGGATACTTTTTACCTTTTAAAAGGTCTATTTATGTTTACAAACCTATTATCTAGATTCAGTTATCTTACCCTACAAGTTCTAGTGTTTCTCTTTTGATAGCAGGACCCTGTTGTATCTGCACTTCTAACACCACAGAGAGAATATTTGAGCAGTCTGTGCCACTCCTCTCTCCTAATGAATACCCGAGAGTTTCAACTCTTTTAGTAAATAATAAATGAAATTCTGCTTACAGTACGCTTCTAGACCCCTTAAAAGTTTATCCTAAAATCCTTAAATCTGTGGAATAAACTACTCAGCAATATTCTTCTGTAAACTTCAGCTATTTCACCTGCTTGAAAATCAGTTTGTGCTCACGATGTTTCTAGAACTACCATTTGGACCAAGAAGGAAATATCCAATTTCCACAAGATGGCTTTTCCATTAGCTTTTTATTCCCTGAGAAGAGTAAAAATGAAATAACCTCCCAGCTTTATTAGTGAAACCTCCAATAGTCTTAGGATGCCACAGGATATGGCCACTTTAATGCTCAATACAATAAAAATCTACTGCCCATATGGCCTGGGGAGAGAAACGCAATGCTGCTTGACTTTTCCTAGAAAAGCTGCAGTAGTAAGAGTTACTGGGACATAAAAGAGGATGTAAAGTTTCCAGTTGTGGGTAAAGAAAACACTGGAAAGTGCTTTGGAGTGCTCTGAGGACCTTGATTAGATAGAGCACAGCAGATGTGCAAATAGCACAGATCTGGGCAACGCTGCTCTTCCAGAAGACAGGACACATTGCTGTAACTAGGCAGCATCCCCACGCTTAAAGCTAACAGGCCATATAGATTACTCTGGGCAACGTGAAGTCCAGTGAGGACAGTGATGGTTTTAAGCCACTTTTTTCTTGCTTTCTTCTGTCAGACTGAGAGCTATGCTCCTTCAAGACCCACTGCATGATTTCAGACCAAAGATCAAACTAATACAGACACAAATGCTTAAAGTAGGACTCTGAAAGCAACAGCTCAGATGCTGTCCATCCCCAGAAATGCCATATTTCAGATTGTCCAAGAACCCAGAGCTGTGCCTCTGCTCATGTTCAAAGGTTCCTTTGATGTGGACATGTTTGCCCTTCTCTAGTACGGTTGAGAAGGTAAAACTGTGTAGTCCTCCAGAGGGGCTGGATCACGTTGGCACTTGGAACAAAAGAGAGAGGTACAACGGAGACAGGTTGATTTGGGGGATTTGTTTAGCTTGTTCTAGAAGCAGAATTTATAACTTCCATGGAGATCCCCAAAGAAAAGCCAGTGGTGAGGGCACAGGGATGGGACAATGGGACTCAGACAGGCAGATTATTCCATACGAAGGCACAATAGTGCACTGAAGGGAATAGGAAAGCTGCTTCTAAAGGAAGACAACCTTTGAAGCATAATGCTCTTCTTACTGAGTACAATATGAACCTAGTTATTTCTGTGCAAAAGTAGTAACAAGTTTTAAAAATCTCAAGCCATGCCACTTCATTTATAAATTAAGTCCTGAAAACCCTCAACAACTCCTCATCCTCAAAGCTAGGCTGCCAATATCTATAGCACTAATAAATTAGTTACCACAGTGGTCCACTACGTCCATTGACAGAAGAACAGGCTTGGTTGAAGGATGAAAACACCTGTGAAAAAGTCAGTCTTGCTTGTGAGAGCTATAGGGTCTGGGGCAAGACTTGATTATGAACTCTAGCCTGATCTTCATCTCTCCCAGCAAAATCTTTATGGTTTACATGTCCCATGGGGCATTAGGATAGGAACTGGTTGAAAACTGGTAGACAATGAATGCCAAGTCCTTTTCCACGCAGTCTGTTCCTCTCCTTATATACTGCCTGCCTTCTCCTTCGGTCCTCCTCGTGCTTCTCCTTCCTTCTACACAAGCTTAAAACAATGCTGGTTCTCCAAGGCATGAGGTACAGTGCCCTGTGGGCAGGACTGGGGTGTGTGCTATAAATAACCTCTCCAGGCACTAAGATCTTGTCAAGCAAGAGAGCAATCCCTTTCTCTGAGGGCCTCTCCCCGCTCCCCCCAGCCTACTACAAGCTGTAAGCAAGAATATCAGGACAACATGCCCACAACTATTTCAGAAACAGGGTGTTCCAGCAGAGTGACAGCTCCCCGACCCTCTTTGTTTCAAGGCTGACCTTTTCCAGAGCTTGCAAATCCAAACGCCTCGGGTGTGGACGTAGTTGGTGGTGCCTACAAACTGTATTCTCTCACCTATAACTTGTCTTCTTGCGTGAGGAGGGCTGAGTTTTGCCTCTCAGGGTGGTTGAACTCCCATCTTTTCCTCCTTGCACAAGCCATACCTCGATGGCAGGAAAAGCCTTGTGGGTGCACCTGAACCCTACTTGCTTTCCCAGAGAGGAACCTGAATTCATGAAGCTTTATCTTTCCAAGAAGTCCTTTCTCTCCTCAGCATGAAGCAGGAGATGGATGATTCTTTCTACGTCAGGAGAAAATAGAGTCTTTTTTGAGGAGCTCAGGAGGTCTTTGTCACCTAGGGAAGTCTGAGCCCTCTTTACAACCCACATGCAAAGACAGACCCTTTTGAGAAGGCCCCGGTTCCCCTCCACCATTGCCTCAGCCTATAAAAGCTTCCCTAGTTAGGGTCTGGGGAATGAGATCAAACTGAAATCTCTAAAAGATTTTGGAAATTCAAATTTAAAATAGAGGTTGCCCTTAAGTAAAACTGACCAAGAAGCGAGTGATGGTGATCATGAGGATGATTAAGGTCTCCTGAGTAAACAGGGTGGGACTCCCAGTGGGGAAGAAGGACCCTGGTGTAGAGCTTGGGCAGTGTGTAACCAAGGAAGTATGTGACCATCCAGAAAATTGCTGTCTCTGTGATGTGTAACACATAAAAAGTTGCTTCCAGCTACTTGATAATTTCCTAGCACGGGTGGGGGAGAGTGAGCTGGAAGGACTTTCAGTGTGTGAGGGCTTTATGCAGTGAGGGATGAAGGGGGAGGACGGTGCTGAAAGCAGAGAGATGCTTTGGAGTTGTCTTTGATGTGCTCAAACTGCCACATAATAAAACTGTCCACATGTTCAGGACAAAGACCATGCCTGGGATTTCTGTCATGGGTCCTACAAGAAGTTATATATTACAAGCACTTAAATACACATCCAATGGCCTCTTTATCCTTCAGGGAGGGAAAAGAACACTTGGGAAATGCAGACATCCTCTGCTGCCAATGGCCAACACTGTGTTCAATTACAAACATGTGAGTTAACACAGGGCTTAGATGATCACTTTTGTCCAGAATAGTATTTTTCCTGCGTGTATGAGTGTGTCTGTGAGAAGGCTAGTCACTAAGCATCTCTGACTCCCAATGTGGAACTCAGGGAAAAATATTCACCTTAATTCTGCCCTTACCAGTGAGAGTCCCTGAGCACCCACTCTGCTGGCAGTGACTAGGAATTTCCCCTTCCTGTAGCCCAGTGAGGAGCGTTGCCCACCCCCTGGAAGAAACTCCGTATCAGCTAAGTCTTCCACATCTTCTTTCTGTCTTTGACCTTTACACACCATGCCATGCCTGCATTTAACCCTCAATAAACCCACGGAAATCATGGCTCTCCCATGCCACTGCCAGTAATCCTCATGGCAAGAAGACCTTTGTGCCTGTGACAGACACAGCCACTCTGTGTGGTGGCAACACCCACTTTTCTTTAACCACATGGGGAAGTGCCGGGCAGAGGGACTCATCCATTCCTCAGAAACTTGTCATCTCACTTTCTGCTGCCTCATTCTGTTGTCACTGTCACATCTTTACCAAGCTGCTCCCTGTTAATCATGCCAAAATTCACTGCTGATCACGAGAAGCCTTCCAGTCCCTGTATTCTCTTCCCAAAAATCAGCTACTGGCTGCTAGGAACTAGCAAAATTGAAATGCCTGGTAAAAGTCTGGGAGTTTAGTTTTGCTGACCTCAGTCTTCTGAAGCAGTGGGAAATACCACAGGATAAACTGAACTCCACCTTGATGGTTCTCCTGCACAATTTGATGTATAGATCTGACTGCTTGATTACGGCACAGACTGGAAAATTGAAACTGCTTTAGGGCACTTTCCATTAAACCAGCTGCAGTGCACACAGTCATATTGGCGAGTATTTAGAGACATTAAAAAAAATAAAATAGAAGAATACAGATGCTGCTAGATACCCTGTTATCAGTATCTGTGCTGATAAGAAAATGAAGGGATTAAATTCTTTTCCATCTAAGGCACTGCTTTCACCTCACCCCGTTCCTCTTCACCTGAATGCCTACAATCTTCAAGGGGGGCAACAGAATGAAAAGCTCTTTCTGCATAGGCAGATCTAATCACCCCTCCTACAAATCTTAATCCATTGGATACTTGGCAGGGTTTCAACAAAGAGCCATGGGGCCTCCAGTTCCCCCATGCAGAGAACCTGGCCCCGCTGTGACCCTGCCATGAGCTCTGGCCTGCACGTTACAGAATTGTTTTCTTTCCTTCCCATCCAACTTGAAAGAAGGGTTTGAAATTTAAGAGTTTACAAAAAAGAGATTTGGTAATACCAGGCATTCAGACAGTCATCAAACCTTGCAGAGAACCAGACTGACAGAATAAACGGCGTAATTCCACTCTGGGAGTTTAGCTGTTGGTATCTTAAAGTGAAGGTGGTACTGTGGAGAGCTATTTGCTCCACAGTACAGGAATTTTACATTGCTTTCATTATTTGGCTAGAAAACATATTAATTCGACTGAGAACAATTAAAAATGAACATTAGAAATTAATATGTTGGATTTTCTGTCCTCTTGTCACTTTTATCATGACCATCACACAGCGGCTTTCAGTCAGGATCATTTTCAAGCGCACACAGAACTTATGCATGGTAACCATCCTCCTTTGAGCCCAGTCAAAATAAATACACATGACTGTTTTCTTACCTGGGTACGGCACTCTCCCTTTCGTTACCAGCTCTGTCAGTAGGATGCCAAATGACCACACATCTGACTTTATTGTGAACCTTCCATACAGCGCTGCTTCTGGCGCCGTCCATTTAATGGGAAACTTTGCACCTAATGAAAGAATAAATGAGGCTTAATCAGAACAGAGATAGGAACAAAGTACCGGTTCGCAGGTGAGGGTTGTGTTTGCACCACGTGCAGGGGGACAGAACCGCAGGCAAGTGTTAACAAACAGCTCCGTGGACTATGGTCAGAGAGGACAGGTGGGTGGAACAGGTAGGGCAGAAGGAAAGGCTTAGCAGGGAAGGAATAAGTTTGTCCCACATCCCAAGAGAAGGCTAAGACATTTTAATTCAGGTTAGAAGTTTTATAAAAGAAAAATAAAAGAGTTTTAAAAACCAGTAAGCCAAATATAATAGAAATTCTTTCTTGCAAAATGTTTTAAATAAACACTTCCCTGTGATACTTGCAAGTCAAACACAGCGCATGTGAATAGAAGTGAGATTTATTAAAAATGTACCTCCTAGTTTCCCTGCTCAAGCTGAGCAAAATGCAAAACAAACAAACATGGTAAAAACATAAATTGAAAACAAACCTAATATTTCATTAGAAACATGCAAGGACTTAAAAATAATACTGCTGTTCGAGTTGCTTGGAGTGCAGTGATGTCAAGGCACGACTTTGGCCTGTGATTTATAACTTGACAGTGTACTTTAAGCTCCTGGCACTGAAAAGCCTGTAGTGCCTTAAATACGTGCAGTTCTAATGTGCTCATCCATCACCAGAGCTTGCAGGAGCCAGTTGTGGTAAGGATGGTAAGATAACAAGCCTTTAAACACTGATTTATTTGCTTTTCCAATCATTTACTGTTTTCTTAGGGAAAATATTTTCAGTATGACTTTAAAGAAAAGTCTTGTGGTAATAATTAACTCATAGTATGTACAAAAAAATATGCAGACATTTCCCTGGTGCCTTGTATTAACATACAGGCAAAAGAGTTGCATTGCTTATTGCTGATCCCTAGTGAAAAACGCTCTTGAATTTGGAAACAGACTGACTCTGACTTCTCACCACCCTCTCATAAAAGCTCCCTTAGCTTTCAGGAGGAGCATGGAAAGTGTAACAACGTGGACAAATCACTCTCAGGGAGTGAAGTTATGGCACTGTTTACAGTTCCCCACTGGCTCCGTTCTCCCCATCACATCCAGCGCTTGATGCCCCGTATCTTCTGCTTTACGCCGCGATCTGATTTGACTCAGAGTACAAAGTGAACATGGTAACTCTCATCTCCTCACTTAGTAAATCAGGTGTACTGAAATTTTTCCTTCTCTACATGTAAGTGATCCTAAGAGAGAATATTACTCAGAAACAAATACGTTGTTTTTTTTTTTTTTCTAGGGAAAACTGCAGTTACTTAAGTATGTCATGCTAGATTAAAAGACACAAGAGAAAGTTTCAGATCTATAGTGCCTGAAGTCAGGAACTTAAGTCTCATTAAACATCGACAAGAGTGGTTAGATTTGCAAAGGTGCCAGAGGATTTTTGGATGTCTCTTCACTTTCAAAATAGTCTGCCTCTTCTGTATTTTCATTAGTTGATATGCAAGGCAGGAGCTAAAATTTGGGTGCCCGGCTTTTGTCTCAGTATCTCTAATTTACACTTCTTCATGGGAGCAGTCTTAGTTTACCAGACTCAAAATCTATTTCATCTTCTCTTAAAATTCGCTTTGGCCAAAATGTCCAAGATCTCTGCAGCAGCAGCCGCCTGCCATCGCTTGAGCCTCTGTCCTGGAAGCTGGCCCTGCTCCAGCAGAGCTAGCAGCCACGTGGGGTTGGCAACAGGCTCCCCCCTGCCACCAGCAGTTCCTGGGGATATACACCCCTTGCCGATCCCTGGAAAAACTCCAGGCTGCGTCTACCTGGTGGTCGGGTTCCCTAGGCCTAAGTGCATGGCTTTAGATGGGTCTATGCAGCCATGCCACAAACATGAGGGCTAAGGTCCCTCTGCTCTCTCCTACGTGCAGCTGAGACAGTACACAAACTCCATGCCAGCTGAAAGAATAGCTCCAGGCTGGCCAGTAGCCTGAAGGCCTGGATGCTGGCCGGTGGTATGTGAGATAGCCAAGCACGAGGGTTTGCTCATTCGCTTGTTGCACACATTTTATTCAACAGTTTTAAACTTTTTTTTCAATCAGCTGTGTTCTCCAGAGAAGCTGAGCCAAACCTGGTCTAATTCCCTTATGCTCCATTCTCAGATCCAAAGGTAGCAACCACCCACAACTCATCTTTGGAGGAAAGAAATCTCTTCAGCCTCCTTTGTGGCCACCTCCCCTGGTATTTTTGCCTCCCTCGTCTACTGCCGGTGTGGCAATGGGAGCTGAGTATGTGGAGTGTCCAGGGACCATGGGAAGATGAGGAGCAAGCTAAGTAGGTGAGAGGAGGGGACAATTCCAACACATGCCTTTTCTTGAAAGCTAGAGCACCACAAACACCATTGGACTGTGATGGACACTGCTGGAGAAGACAAATGGTCTGTGCTGTGGGTTTTCCAATGACAGGATAGCTGCTCGTTACATTTCTATGTTGCCCCTGCTGCGGCTGATTCTCTGGCTGAAACAACTAATACCAAAATCCCGTGTTCTCCATTTTGTGCAGTATTTGCTGAACATTGGTTTGAAGTGATAAATGGGGAGGAGGGAAAGGCAGGGTTGGCAGAGAGGTTGCTCTCAGAGACCTGCCTCATGGTTTGCTGCCCCTGCGATGCATGCTGGAGGGTAGATGGTCCACAAGAACCTGCAACCCAGTATGGCAGAGCCATCAGTAAGGGGAGAGCAGAGTCCAGGGAGGATGCACCAACCTGGCCAACTGCAGAGCTGCAGGTACAATGCATGTATGTACATATGTACGTGTGTGTGTCTAATAGGGGCCCTCAAGGTGCTGTCTCCCATCTAATGTCTGGCACTGGAGACACAGGCAGTGCATTTCTATGAAAACACAAAAATCCCCAAACATGTTGAGCGTTGCTCCAAAGCCTCCCGATGACCACAGCTGTACAGGTGCTCACACAGGCCCGGCGCTGCGCATGGCTCCTGACCGACACAGCCTCCGTACTCACTCTCAACCCAACACACCAATTAAAAAACCCACCCCCTCCCTCTGCCCAGGTCTCAGCAGCTTATTAAACAAGCTGGGGTTGTGCTGCAAACAAATTACAGCATCACAACATCAGATAAAATGCGTATTACTGACAAGCATGTTAATAAATCTGATAAGCCAAATTACCCCAGCTGACGAGGCAGCCTATCTCCTACTTTGAAGGCAGATTTTACATCAGTGGGGGAGTGGGAATTTGTCTCTTTTTTTTATTTTTGCTGGAACCCCTTTCATTACAAACTAGTGGGTCAGTAACTCCACACGTACAAACCAACCGTGCGCTGCATTCGTTAGGTCAGGGTGGCTTGTCTTTGCCCCAAAGTGCAATATTAATTTGCAGATTTTATCTCTGTCCTTTTTTTGAAACATTTCAGCCTGGGGAAAGCCTTTTTAGGGTTTCTGTAGTGCTTGCAACCACACCGAGCCAAAGCTGCTCGTACAATTTACTGTTAGGGCAGCCGGCCCTGCCTCCTACCTCTGACGATTTCTGTGAGGCTCAACCCTGTTCTTGGGACCTCTGCCCAGCTCTGCCCAGGCATTCACCCAGGTTACCTCCCAGGAGGATTTCCTTGGGAAAAATCAATCCGTGGCCCTGCTTTAATTCTTCGTCGGCTATAAGCGGGTCGCGTGATGTGAGCGAGCGGAGGGGGCTGGGATAATTGAGCGACCTTGACGTACAGCTCTCAGCACGGTCTCTTCTGAGGCGAGCGAAAATCCCTCAGAGCTTTCTTTTTTCAAATCTAAATCTCGATGAAGCAGAAACCTCTGAAATTCATGCCCCAGAGCCACTGCCAGCTTGATAACGATCCTGTTCCCAGCATTGCTACAAAGCTGCTACCTCTTCTACCTTAAAACCAAACGCAACACAGCGCCCCAAGCTCTAAGACCCAAAACCCACGGGAACTCTCGGGTTGGCGACCACAGAACGTAGCACGGCAGCGAATTGCTCCTGGGGCTGGAAAGGGAAAGCCACAAAAGGTAAAAGCGAAGTGCTGAAGCAAGCATGTAACAGGAAACGAGTCAGCCCCGGTAGGCGCTGATGAGCGCCGTGTGGGAGGGACTGCGCAATTACATTTTTTTTTCATGCTGTGAGAACGAACATGAAATTACAAGCCCGGCAAAACGCTAGCGATCAGAAGCAGGCTCCGCAGGCTGACCCTTCCCCAGGAAGCAGGGGACAAGGGGCGGAACTGAGGGTTTAAACACCCCCTCTCACCCTCTGCCTGCATGCCCCCCTTTCCCTTTGCCCTTCCTCTTGACCTGGCCACGCTCCTTCTAGCAGAGCAGAAGGCATCTCTGTGGGAGTGTTGTGAGTGATCCCCCTCTGGGACCCCAGGGGCTGGCTGTTGAGAAGCAAGAGTCCTTCCTCCTACCCCCTCCATGGCTTGCCTGGGGAATGGCAGGCAAAGAGCAAGAACAAAGCCCTGGACATTACAGCCTGCAGTACAGTCAGTCGTGAGCAAGAGAGATCTGATTAGCTGGGAGCCAAGCCCCTGCAAAAGGACTGGAGAGAGCCTGGAAGGGGAAAAAAAAATCCCACTCATTTCTAGGAAATCAAAATAAGAAGCATCACTTGTTTTTATGCAGGGCAGGAAGGAGATTTCTAAGTGTTAGGGAGGCAGAAATGATCTGAGAGTTTACAAACGCATACTAGGGCTCCCAAAATAGCTCTGACTTGTCTGGAAGGCATCAGAAAGATCCTTATTGTTTCATGTGTGCTTGGAGCGGCATTGCTGCAAGTGCTGCCAGTGTATGCAGTAGAAACAAGGCCTGGAAAATAACTGTGCTTTTTTTATTAAGGCAATTTTAAATTTGTATCAGCTGCTACTGCTTAGAATAGTAACAACTCTTCCCCGGCAACTCTGTGGAGCACTCTCCGCAAAAATGCCATGTGCTTGGCCAAAACTCCACGTAGCTGTGAACCAGATCACTGTAAGGGTAGCAGAACTGCATGGGAAATCCTGTGTTGGAGGCGATGGGGAGTTTCGCTCAGTCCTGTAGGATACCAGAGCCTTTAGGGCTCGCCTTGCAGGACGGACACAAGCATCATCACGGATGGAAGGAAACAAGACTGAATGTCTGACGCTGGTGCGGGGGGGATGTTGCAACAGCAGCAGCCAAAAGAAGCAAGCCCTGACGGCGCAGGCTGCAGCACAGTCCGCCAGGGTAGCCTTTAAAATGGGCGTCACTTTAACAGGCCTGTTTTTCCCCTTTGATTACTCACTTCCTCTAAAAGCAAGAGGAGCCAAATGCTCATTACAAGCCAAGAACTTTTTTTTGGGTATTATTTAATGGCAGTGTATGGCTGCTAGTCACACACTTTAAATCATTAGTGGCGTGACCATCTCTTTCCTTCCTGACAATTGCTGAGAAATGGCAGTGCAGACAACAAACCGCTTTTTATTTACCTCTCATAAATCAGGAGCAGTCAGGCCTCCTTTGTTCAAATCAAAAAGAAAATAAACCAGTCAGTAAAACGTTACCACCAGGCTGAGTAATACCCATACAGGTTCAGGAATCCTGCACTCTAGCCCGCTGGGGCTCAAAGCATCCCCATCTGTTTCCTTTCAAAATATTTAATCGGAGACAAAAGTGACAGTGGGGGAAGGGAGCAGGAGATCAAGCAAGGCTGGAGAAAACCATCCCTGCCCCACACCAACAGTAGGCTCTGTACTAACACGCTTAAGGCAAGAGAAGGACGGCTGCTGAGGACAGAGTGACCAAAGGCTTTAATCTTCAGATTTTGTAAGGCAAAACATTTCCTTTCTCCCATAGGAGCTGCCAGTCTGGAGTGCTCCCCGTCCCCCTCCCCTCTGCTGGCCAGGCTCTCCTCCCGTGTCAGAATTCCCACTGAAGCAGTAGTCAGCTAGATAAACACAGCAGTCCCCAGATGCATCCCCTCGGAGGCTGAAGTAATAGGTCATGGGAAACAAGCAGAGGCAGCCATTTCCTTCTGATACTGTGGTCTCCACCAAGCCATGCTCAAATCTGAAGTTTAACTAAACAAACCAGGACTGAATCCCACTTGAAGAAAAATTCCAGTGGCACATTAGAAACCATGTTTCTTCCTCAATAAATTTAAAGGTCCCAGGCTCACCCTGGCTGCCCAGCTGGCTTGGAAGCCAGGTTAATTTTAATGAAATGTAAATTGAGAGTGTGCTGCTTGGTCAAAAATGCACCCTTCCCTAGAATAAGCTACCACTTAAGAAAGGGTCAAAAAAATGTTATTAAGAGTAGGAAAACCTTTCTACAATATGCCTGTGATTACAGTTCTTTGGATCTCTCTTTTTAGGAATTCTATAGATCTGAAGGACTTAAGCCTGACACCCTTAGGTCAGGGGAAGGAAATATTGTCTGTTGCCCTGAAGTACAGGAAGGATGGGTGACCTCCATACTTGTATCATGAGATGAAGCCAGGCAAATGCAATTCAGATCTCCCGATGCAGGTTAAAAGGCAAAATCCTTCTCTCTTCCCAGCCACTTTTTCCACAATACAAGTGATTTCTGTCATGGAAGAAGGCAGGAGATACGCATGACTGCACTCCCTCTCCCTGCCAGTCCCAGCATTATGCTTTTCTCAGCTCAAAGTTTTCCCACCCTAAATCCAATAATTTTTATTGTCTAAAAAAAATATCTAAGCTTCTCCTCAACATCAGTCAGTCAGGTTTTCACAGCTTTCTAACACGTGAAGAGGGCAAAACTATTTTGAGACATTTAAACCAAGAAGCAAACAGGTCATCAGAGGATTTCCTAGGGATCAGGAGCCCGAAGACATCTGGCCAGAAGTAGGTCACATATTTGCCTATTAAACCAAATAATTAGTTGTGTCAAACTATACGTTGGGTGGTTTCCGAGGGGAACAGAAGATGTGGCAATAAACCAGACAGAGATAATATAGAGCACTGTTTCAAAGCCATTTTGCAGACTGGATCTGGCTGCCTTGTTCAAGGAAAACTTGTCTTGTTTTACACCGGGGAAGGGCAAGCAGGCAGCTTTTCTCTACCAGAGCCTGCAGACACTCTTCTGACTCTGGAGAGAATAACACAAGGCTATTTGTCCTAGCAACGAGCAATTCCCCACCCTCAGGCTGAAATCAATAGAGGTTAGCTCTCTGCGTTAGCACCTACCACAGGTTCTTCAAGGCCCCCCCACCAGAAAAATCAGGCCTCGCCATCCGAATGTGAAGTGGGCCAATTTTAGGGTGGGCACAGCCTGTGTCTCACATCCCTGCGACGAGGTCCTGCTGACAGCAGTTCAGAGGGGTGTGAAAGGCATGAGAGCTGCTGCTCCCCGGCCAAGCCAAGGCACGCTGGAAACTCTCTGGCTTCTTCTGTCAACACTTGGAAGTTACAGAAAGAGGTTAGCTCTTTCCTAAGAATTAATGGCAAAATCCATGCTGAAACAGGGACTTCTGGTCAAGAGAAAAAAAAAACCTCACAAGTGGAAGGGGTAAATGCAGGTTACGACGTACTTAACCGACCCATGCTTTCTGATGACATACACCAGGGTTCAACGGGACACTCCTGGGCTTCGGCGCTGAAACGGGCAGAGTGGTATTTACCGACACATATTGAGCAAGCACTACCAATGTACTGCCAGCAGAAAGAGAACAAAACTCTAGCTCTGCAAACTTGGACCAACATCTGACAACTAAGCATGACTTGTAAAGAATGACTAACTACAAAGAGCCTGCGTCGTGCCTCAGTCTGAACACACACACATGTTTTTTTAAAGAAGCTACAATACTCTTTGATACAATTTTTGTAGTGTATCGGTGGTCAGCTGTGCCCAGCACTCTGTGTGGCACGGGAAAACAGCTTTCCAGTTAAAGTAACATTTTAAGTTCCCAGAGAAAACATAGTGCTCAGAGAAACAGCTCCATTGCACAGAGACACAATTCTTTAACCCATTTGAAATAAAGAAAATAAGAATAGCACAGCAATGTTGATAGCAGTTAGTAAATACCAGGAGGCGCACTATGAAAGAAATAGCTTACATAGGCTTCTCTGGATTACCCCATTCAGGCTTTCAAGGCTGGTAAGTAAAGTATCCTCTTTGTTATGGCTCCATGAGGATCTTGTCTTTAACTGTCACTTCACCCACCTGTGCTCCCACTCATGGTGTTTGTTTCATTGTGGTCAGTTTTTAAAGGGAAGACAACTAAATAAGATGTTCTCTTTAGGACATGCATTCAGCAGTGAAGCTCTGGGCTAGGAGTTAATATGAGTTCAGGATTTACTGAAAGCAACCCCAAAGCATAGGAAAGAGAGTTTTTTAAAGCCGTGTTCCGCTCTTGTCACAAGAATGGCAGTGCTACGCCTGCCACTGTACCTACCTTGTCTGGCTGTATATTCGTTGTCTTCAATCAGCCTTGCCAATCCGAAGTCAGCAATCTTGCATATTAGGCCATTCCCCACCAGGATGTTTGCAGACCGCAGATCTCTGTGGATGTAATTCATTCGCTCGATGTACGCCATTCCTGCAGCCACCTGCCAGAAGCAGGAAACACAATTGGTGCCCTTGAATTCAGACATACACGGGCTCTAAAAACATATGTGTCTGAGTGCTCAGTACTCTGAAGACAGACCTGGGCCGCCATATCCACCAAATTTGGTAACTTCAAAGCTCTTCCTTCTCCATCTTTTAGGAAATCTAGCAAACTCCCTGCAAATGCAAAGTTGACACAATAGAGAGATGTTAGGGAAACAATGGCTAGTCATCAGGATGGAGGTGCAGCAATATATGCAATATTAAAGACAGCAATGTTTCAAGTTCAAGTGGACAATTTAAAAAAAACCAAAACACAATAAATATCAAGTTCAAGTGGATAGTTTCAAAAAAACCCCACAATATCCTGGAATTCTCCTATTATACTTGTTTCACTTTGGTTTAAGGTTGGCTTGCCGAAGAATACGTCACTAGTCAAAAGACAGTTGCAGGGAAAAGAACTTTTTTTTTTAAATTTCCTGACCATTAATGGGAAAGCTGATCTTTCTTAACTTTTCCAGTGTTCTTTGAAACTACATACCTGCTGATCTCTAAAGGCCTCAGTTAGCTACAAAACATCAGCTCAGTTCCAAGCCACACAAGCTATGGAAAAAGTCAGATCCCAGCTCAATCTGCTCCAAAAGAATGGTCAAACTGGAGCCTGGTAAGCCCAAAGGGTCTAGCATTAACAGAGGCTAATTTTCCTTAGATTAGTAGTGCTCCTTCTCTAGGTAGCCCATAACTAAATGTAGCATGAATCATTAATTTTAGAAGACCACTACACAAAACTAAAGAAGACAAAGAGAGAGACACAGAGACTAAACGAAAGCATTTTTTGCAAAAGCAATAAGGACATAGCTCCCCTGTGCAAGAGAAAGCTAGGACATTCCTTGTAGCTTTTAAAAAAAATCCTAGGATGCTATAGATCCCTTCCCAATCTGGTATTCAAACAAAGAAGTGTGGCAGTCTCCTTTAAATAAGGTCAGTGAATTAGTTTAATAAATAAGGGGAAAAGACAGATGATTAGGCGTTTCTCCCTTGATAAATCGTCAGCCTCAAGCTCAGATCCAAAGATGTAAAATGTTACAGTAAAAACTAGTAAAGTAAGCCAAAATAAACCACGTACTTCAGAAGGATTTTGAGAAGTCTTTTTTTTAAAGGGGAAAAAGCACATGCTTGTCACTGAGACATATGATTAAAGTGTGAGTTAGTCAGGGTTTGGATGCCTCTGAGGAGGGAGGTGGGCAGGCACCTGCCAGGAAAATAAAAATCAACTCCAAATAGACTGAAAAAAATGCATTTAAAATTTCAGAGTGTATCCTCCAATGTACAATGAAACTTCCCTGTGAGAACTTATGTTTCCTATTTGGTTCATTTGCTTTTCCAAAACAAGCATATTTTTTGCTCTGCTCGTAGCACCCCTGCTGGAGATCTGACGGAGCAGAAAGTTTTCCTATTCTCATTTTACTGTATCGTTACCAGTTAAGTGGTTTAAAAAAAAAACAAGAGAAGGGAGAAGGGAAAAGGGAAGGGGTAACAGAAGGAAAGAATCATACGTGCCAACCATCTATTAAAATGATAAATGGGGTAAACTGAAAATTAAGCTGTGATCTGGGAGCGAGGTGCAGGCAACAGACTTGGCGTTGCTAAAAGAAGAAACAGAGATCTTAGGCCAACAAGTAAACACTGAAAGAAGATGCCGTATGAACTCTGGCACCAGGAAAAGCTAGGATCTTGGGAGCAGCATGTAATATCATTCAAACCTAAAAAATGCAAATCTTCACTTCTCAGGGAAGTTTAGATGCTGATGCAGTTGGAAGCACTTAGTCTGTATCAACCCCACCTACTGCATATTTTCTTTGTAAGTCTATAGGATGACAGTTTTTGGGCCTGTTTCAGAGCTGAATTCATAATTCTTCTGAAGCCAGAGGTGAATTTAGCTTCCTGTTCCCTCTTCCCTTCCTTACATGCTGTTCATACATCACACTGCACCTCCCTCTGTATCCCTAGGGAGCATCAACAAAGAAAATATATTGTTATCAAGGGCAGCGGCTCTTGTTTCACCTTTGCTCATGTACTCCGTGACAATATAGATAGGTTCTTCAGATACCACAGCATAAAGTTGGACCAGTTTGTCATGTTTTAGCTTCTTCATGATTTGGGCTTCCTCTAAGAAGGATTCTGGAGACATAGTGCCAGGCTTCAGGGTCTTGATAGCCACTTTAGTATTTCCGTTCCACGTACCTATGAGCACAGATACTTAGTTAGATTAAACATCTCCCGCTCCTTTTTCTGCCTGATGCCTAATGTAACCAAGGAATAAACTAGCAAGGACACTCAATATAATTATTTTTTTTAAATGTCATTTCCCATGTTGCCTTATCATTCTGTTCTTCCCACGCCTCCCTCATATTTTAGTCTTTTTCTATTTTACTGAAAAATAATACTCCCATTGGCACTGGGGCACAGTTGCCTTGTCCTACTCAGACAATGCTTCCACTGATGTCCACAGAAACCTTCTCTGAGCAAGAAACTTGGGACTGCTGAAACCCAGCTTATGTATTCCCTTGCTAACAAGTAATTGCTACAGAAAACAACACAGCTCCAGTCATGGATTTGGATAACAAAACTGGTTAAACCCAGAACTTACAAGACATTTTAATATTTTGTTTTTATTCTGAGTCAGAGGAAACAAAATATTCTAAAAAAAATTCCCAAGAAACAAATTCTGGATATATTTCATTTTAGGCACATGGGTGAGTTTCCAAACCAAAATGCATCTTTTTCCTTCCCTTCCTTATCCCCAGAAGCCCAGCAGCTGCTGATTGAAATCGAGGTGGTTCCAGGCCACTTCACTTTGTCCTTTACTTGTGGTCAGCACTGAAATGGAAAAATTGTGCCATTTTTCAGGCATCATCTACCAAGCCTTCCGTAACACCTGAAAAGCTGCACAAGGACCTGGAGAGAGCTGGGGAAGGCTGACTCGGGGTGTCCTACAAGATGTGCAGCTTCACTTGGGTATTTGCAAGAGGAAGAAGGAGAACTGGAAAGAAAAAAACCCAACCAAACCATCTACCTATGTTAACAGTTTTTTTTGGGGGGATGAGGCACTGGGGAAAGGAAAGGAACGAAAATTAAAATGGGCAGCAATATGACTTTCCTAACGTCATCTGTTTGTGCCTTGCTCAGGCTTGCCAGAACCCTGCTCCAGAGCCAGGGCTGAAATGGCTTTGAATGGGACCTGTGAGCTGTTGATAGGGAGCTGCTGTGTGATAAGGCAGAACAATACTAAATGACTTCAGGAATTAATCACATTGGGTAAAAAATACTCCTCTGCACTTAAGTGTGAGGGTCACGGAAGGCCTACAGAGTACATGAAGACTCAGACTCAGATCTAGTTACTATAAATTGAGAAGCCATCAAAAAAGGTAACATGTAAAATAAACTGGTTTATCTTTGTTATAAGGACATTAACAGTTACCAGGGCTCAGCTGCTGCATGGGAACTGGTTAAGCCAAAATAACTGTGCCTTAACTTATCCTCTTGGCCCAGATTTCAGTTTAAATGGTTAAATTTCCTTGTTGTGCTTTGCTATTTTTCCCTCTAATAGAAAATTAGCAGAGGCCTCCCTCTGAATTCCTCCCACATGTAGTTACTTACTACTTAATGGATTTTTTATTAATTTTTACTGTGTTAATTGATTCTGATTTGGTAATACTTCAGGGCTGTTAACATTTTTACTATACATTACTTTAAGGAACTTAAGCATTTCTGGCAGACGTTTGGACTGAAACTTGGCACTGTATTTCTCAGCTGATTTATTTATTTATTTATTTTTAAAAATGCATTTGCTACTTTAGCTTATTGTAACAGTTTAAAAACTATGGCACACAAAGCTGACCACTAAATGTTAACACCCACTTGGAACTCTCACATGCATCCAAGATTGAGAACAAGAAGGTGAAACTGCAGTTATCTGGGGATGCTAATATAAAACACAGGTAGTTTTCTTTGCAACAGGTCAAAGTAATTCTGTGGAATTACATAAATGTCTATATTTCTATTCTGTAAATACTCTGAATTTCACAGACTTGCTGCCATGCTCCTTGATGTAGTCTTGCAACGGAAAACAGCTGCAAGAACCCAGGAGAGCCCGCTGGTTATTTTAGTTATACATACTTTTGTGTCACTGCAACAAAAAGAGCAGCCAAACTGCTCCACCAAATGATTCTGACATAAAGAAACAGCATATAGCAATTCTTTATTTGAGGCAGTCATTTTAAAGTGGCTACACAGAATGCAGTTTGGCACAAAAATTGAGCCCACTTCTCATTAAATGGCCACTACATTGTGTTTCAATGCTATGGCTATACTAAGATTTATGTATATTTTAAATCGCTATTGTTTTATGGTCATTAAAAAAATGAGGCCCATAGAGAGGGGAGCAGTAAGTAAAGCTGGCAAGTGTGCAGAAAACAATGTCAGTGGATTTGGAAAATGTCAGTATTTCTGGACTTCAAAGTGGGGGTTCAACTGGGCTGGGCAAGTCTTGTCTCTATTGTCCCTGCTCTCTATATACTAAATTATGGGGTTCTGCTGCAGATACAAATTTCAAAACAGACTTAAAGAAGTGGATGCTTGAGAAAGCTGGCTTGACAATATCAGCTTGCTGATACTTGACATTATTTTTATACTGTGAGAGCAATTGGAAGAATTTTCAGGGTCTGACCCATCCATGCTAAAACACATGAGTGAGAAAAAAAAGGTCTACTTACCAGATTAATCTCTGGCTAGCCATTCTGCCTTACAAGTTTCCTTCCATCATTCCTATTTTAAGACCTAGCAAATTTGTAATCACCCAAATAAACCCGGTGCAATTAATGAAGTTTAATGCCCTAACCTCTCATACAAGTGTGTGCAAGTAAAGGAAGTTTTCCCCTGGATTACTGTATTTAGGTCTGACTGTTTAAAGCGATAAAGACTAACATTTCATACTAGTCCGACCTGTAAGATTTAAGATCTCTACTTGAAATGTTTATTTCTGCCAAGAGGGCCTTAAAAGATCCATCCAAAGCAAAATATATTCTCTGCCTTACCACGCCACACTTCAGCGAAACACCCCTGACCAAGCTTCTGTTCCAGAAATAATGAATCACGTGCAACTTCCCATGCATCTTTAGCCAATCCAACAGTTTGTGGGGTATTATTCGTAGCAATCACAGTTAAGTTAAAACATAAACCATCAGCTTTCTCTATAGGAGAGGAAATTAATAAAAAAAACAACACTTATAATCCAAAATTATGCATGCATTGAGAAAGATGGAAGGTGACTTGTCTCTCAGTGCTTCATTAAAGTTCGTTTGCAAACACTGATTTTTGGATACTGAAGGTAAGGACGTTTTTGTTAGCTTGCAGAAAAAGGCTCCTTGGTATAATTAATAGATTACTAGGTGAGCCTTGATATTTTAAGACAGTGGTAATTTATCAAAACTGAAACCTTCTGAGGAAACATGGAATTTCAGTTTTACTTTGCCATCAATTACAGTGAAAGTTGAAGATTAAAGAATTTCAAAGTCAAAGACGTGTTTCCAAAGGTATTTTTCTGAAGCGTCTGAGCTTTGCTCATTTCTTTCTTGTGGATCAGTGTCCTACATTTTCACCTTCCATCTTGTAATCCCCACACAGAGAGCTATTTTAGAATAATTATTTTGCTCCATACCCATCCATACTTCCCCAAACTGCCCATTTCCCAGTCTCTTGATCAACTGTAGGGATTCTCGTGGAATTTCCCAGACATCTTTGGTTTTGACAGACAGATCAGTAAGCCTTGGCATTCCTTTATGACAGGGGACTACTAAGCGGCAGCAAAGACCTGCAGCTCTCTCTGATGGAGCCAGAAGTGAAGCCAACAGCAAAGGAGAGGAAAGAAAAAAAAGTGTGACATGAAACAAAAACAGTAAGCATAAAAACAATGCTACTCACAACAGCTGTTAGTTGCATACCACAAAGCATCCTGGAAGATTAGAAATTGAACACTGAAACATATTCATTTGAGAGAGAACAGGAAATATTTCAGTCTCTGCTTCCACAGCCTGAAATGAAAGGTGACGGCCAATGGTTTTCTCTTGTGGACTCGGGATTTCTCTTCTCCCACAATGCTGCTTTAAGATAATTTCACCAGTAACTGGTATATTATAGTACAGTATAGCTTTGTAAAAATCATCTGTAAGTCACGAACTGGGTTGTTTCTGAACTGAGTAGAAGAAACACAGAGAAGACTCACTTTTTCTGAAAATCACAGGAATGAAAATTTGGTGGACTTCCTTGTTAATTTTTTTTCTAGTTATCCTGGGAAAAGGAATTTTCTATATTCTACTCTGGGAAAAGGGGCTTTTGTAGGCATCACGTCAAAGATTTTTTTCTGCCATTCTTTCTAGAGCAAAATTTTATTAGAGTATGCAGCCAGTCCTACATCATTTAGGGCAGATTCTTTAAAAATGTCTCTTGCAAAGCTTCACAGAAGACTGAACTGTGACAAAAGTCACAAGGTATTTTACAATGACATATATATATAACACATACATATAAAAATGTTATACATATAAATATATATATACACACACATATTGTTGTGTAGTATGTTATGCTGCACAAAGCAGACTACAATGTAAAGCTTGCACAGTGACTTAAAAACAGCTTAAAATCTTAAAACAGCTGCAGCAGAGCAGAACAAGGTGGGGAACTGCAATTATAATTCAGACTCAAATGTAATCTTTATTCTCCTGTGCAAGATTTCTTTCTGGGCAGCTGAACGGTTTGTTTCAGCATCACAAGGTGGGCAAGCACTGAGGCTCCTTGCAACACCAAGCTCTGTCTCCTCAGAACAAATGTTGTGGGATGGTGGGGAAGTCCCTACAGACACCCTGACATGGGCCTTGTTGTGTCTCCAACAACACCAAGTCAACAAAGACCACAAAATGGGGAAGATGAGCTGACCAGTTCCCATGTCTCATTCCAAGATAATTCCAATGGGAACATTAAGAGAGGGACAACTCGAAATACAGACGGTATCTGGAAAGCATCCTTATGAGTTTGGATGGCTGCAGAAAGAAACTGGAGGTTTTTAAGATCTCATTGTTTTCTTTCATTGAAACAAAAAAAAAAAAGCTTGGCATGCTGGTGCTCCAGTTAAGCCCAGCCTGGGTGCTCAAGAGCTTATGCTTGACAAGCTGGCTGTTAGGGATTGGGTGACTGGTGCCTTGGCTTCAGATGTGCTGTTACTGGACTTTAGGTCTGACGTCAGGACACCCTGGGGATCTCAATACTTTTCATTGTAAATCTCATCTGTGAAAGTCCAGACACTGCAGTTAATTTTATTACCTAGGTAAGAAGGGGCTGGGATAAGAGGGAAGTCTGGGCTGTAAAGGTACTCAGCGGTGCAATGGGAGCGCAGTGCAGGGTTGCCTCTGCTGTGTCTGCACAAAGGTACATTTTGTATGTCCAACTCCTGACCCAGGACTGCTCACAGGAGACCAAACTGCACGCTGTCTACTCAGGTAGCTTGGTTTTCAGCTGCCTGGACAGGAGGGGTCCTCCAGCCTGGACAGCTATGGGATGAGGGCTGAAGAAGGGTGGGCTGCAAAGCATACCGGTCCTGCTCTGAAGGCACTGACCTGTAGTTCTTCAGGAGCTATGATGATCTTTACAGAGTCATTTGGGCATCTTTGAGCTCTCCCTAGAAGGAAATCTAGGCACTCTCAAGGAGCTATGCTAATCTACCTCCCACAATCCAGAGTGTGGAGCAGGTGGTTAGAGGCAGCCTTTATGTTTCGAGTCAGCTGGGGCTGGCATGGAAGGAGGGCTCCTGTGTTCACCTGGGTCTGGGAGACTCCAGGTGAAGCCTCTGGAGTCTGTACCATGCCCTCCCGAGCTACCCTACCTGGACCCTACTGATTATGCCTCGGTGTTGCACAGAAATGGCTGTTTCCAGATCTATTTGTTTCTGCATCTGTGCATGAAAAATACACCATCCAAATAATTGAACTACAGAAAACTAATAGTTGGTATATACCAGCTGGTATAGTGGGGCTGAAAATTATCTTCCTTAGATGTGAGGTTTTATACATTATTTAGTGTAGTTTAATGTAGTGTCACCAGAAACAACTAGAAATTCTCCCAGGCAGCATAAACCCATCAGAAACTGGGCGGAGAAGAAAGCCAGATGTCTAGTATGAATAGCATAAGAATACAGCAGACAGAATACAAAGAATACAGAAAAAACACCCCACAGAGAAGTTGATTTCCCAAGTAAAAATTATGAAAAGTTTTTGAGCAGCGAGCATTTGGGGTCATCTGTTAATATTATGAAAAGCTAAAGAAAGGAAAAAATAAAAAGCAAAATAGTTCAAAACATAAATTTCTGCTTAAAAATGACCATGTTGAGAAGCATGGCAGTCTTCTACATAAGAACTAGTTGTCCTATGTGGAGGTTTGGGGGGCTTTAAAGTTGTATCTGTTGTACACCAATCGCCAGTGACAGCAGGATGCACTTTTGAGTTGAATAGTGCATGCCATATTTTAACCACAGGAATTTAAAAAAAAAAAAAAAAGAAGAGCGTGGTGGGTAGGGACAAACAGTGTGCATAAAGAAGCACCCACCTTGCCACATTTATTTTTAAAATTATACCGATTATAATTTAAATGTTAATACTTTGCATATTGAACACGAATCCCACGGGAAAATTTGAGTCAGGTAATGTACGCAAACCTTTTGGTCATTGCTTTAGGTGACTGAGTTCCACAATGGAGCTCCCTATTTGCTTTATTAGCAATACTGTGCTGGAGAAAGGGTACATATTAGCACTCGCTTATGCACAGGGAATTCATACTTTGAGATGTGCAAGTCAAATTCAGTAATTCTGTTTGCTTAGAAGAGGGAGAGTGGGCAGAACCTTTACCTCAGTAGAATGCTAGCTTTTAAAAGCTCCGCCATTGTACCCTGTGAACAGCACTCAAAGCCATTTATAACTGTAATGGGAAAGGGATAATGGAAGATGCATTACAACAAGCAAGAGACATAGCTCAAATGACTCTTTAGGGCGTTTTACACATACATCAGCTCAGCAGCAAACACTTCTGTTTTAAAATACTTCAGGGTGCCATGTATTATCTGAAAAATTACCTGAATAATGCTGAACCAGCTGCTGAAGAGTTTCAAATTGTGCCCGAGTTGTGATATAATATCCACCATTGTCAAGTTTACGGATCTTATAATGTTTGACATGATCTCCTTTCATATCATCCCAGTCTCGAATAGACAGGGAATAGGCACCTGTTCCAAACAAAGGAGAAATAAAAAAATGTAAGTAGCTTTTAGACACAAAGATTTTGGCTTGCTGGTCAGTTGTTATGAAGTGAAAGAAAATGCTTCCCAAAAAATGCTTACTGTACCTTCAAAAAGATCAAGTCAATTTAATACAATGAATTAAGTATCACAGAAATCTTATGATATTCACACCATGTTCCTTTCACACTTCAGGACTTCTATGTAAATGAAAACTCACATTTTAACATTTACTGCTTCAGGTTGTTAAATTGACTTTTCCTGTTCTAAGTGTTAGGTTACACTGCAAATACTATACTTTAGGTAAATGCCAGTGGGTGGTAAATATCAAGATTTTCATAGGAAGCACTGGAGATAATGACTTTATATGTGTGTAGTGTTGTTACCCAGATGGATCCCAAACTTCTTTATAAAAATCAAACAATCAAATTAGCATATTTTGCACGTCACAGTCTTTGGAAGGTGGTGCTACACCAAGACTGTGAACCAGTAGATCTGCAAGGACTGCATGTTTCACTTTCCAGATCCGTGCTGGAGCTTTAGAGCTTACTGGTGGGATTCAGATGCCCAAACGCAGGGGTCAAGTGACATGTGAGATGCCCCAGGACATCCTGCTTGGCAGTCTTCCCACAGGCTGTCATGCTTGTCTGATCCATGTGGATGCTCTGCAGGCATTTCAAAAGACTCTGGATGCTCACAGCCAGGTAAAGGAACCCAGTTGAGGGGCTGGATTCAGTTTCAGGTGTAGCGGTGGCCGTCTGCAGGTGGGCTATGGGCTTGATTTAGATGCCCACACACATAAGCTTCTGGTGCTGTTAGGGCAGCTGAATCCCAGCCCAGTCTCCATGAGCATTGTGGCACCGTAGATATCGATGGCAGAATGCAGGTTTGAGTACTTGGGTGTCTGCAGTCATGGGCAGCTGAACTGAACCCCAGCTTCCCGCTGACTGTAAAGGGAGCTTGGCCACCTACATGGGGATCTGCACATTCCGGTGTCTTAGTTTGAAGCACAGTCCTATAATACCTACAGTGACACCCGCTTGTTTGTTCTCCACAGTGTCCAAAGCAAAGCCGCATTTTACAGTATAATGCAGATTCTGAGCAAAAGCGTGGCCATTTTAAAGGCAGTGGAGAAGACAAGTCTTCACTCATGGCTCAGACAAATATTGCGTTTACTCAAAGGCAATTAAGACATTAAAAGGAAAAAAAACTGGACAGCTGAAGAGATCTCAGGAAGGTTCACCTTCTGGAGCCTCGGCTGCTTTCAGTGGTAACCATATCAGATAACAGCAGGAAAGGAAAATCACCAGCAGACGATTTTGGAAAACATGAAAGGTGGAGTGACTTCCTATACATCTACTAGCAAACAGCACCAACTGCTGCTTACCCCAAGTCAGGGTACTTTTCAACACACCCAGCAGGTTCACATCCTCTAGAACCACCTCCAGATAAGTGAAATGGTGTAAAGAACCCCCCACAGTCAGTTGGGGATTCCTGGAGTAAGATGTCTTTCCTGGACATCTCCCCGGGAAGAAGTTTCCTCGACCACGTTAACCTGCAACAGGTCGCACTGGTGGGTGGCTCCCGGCTGAGGGAGCTGCAGCGAACAAAACATCTCCTCCCTGACTCCAAGGACTTCTCAATCAAATTCCGTTCTTTGTCCTCTAAATAGGAGGAAAAGAGCCAGCACTTACACAGATGATTCTGGTTTATGCGAATGGAAGACACCCTGAGACAGTGACAAGGTTTTTATTTCCAAGTGTAGAAAGATACTGTTTATTTAGGATATTTTTCTGAGGAGGTTCTCCCACTGAGTAAGTACGTCTTTCTCAGCTAGGAGTTCAAAGCTCTTTGGGGATTTTCAAGCACATCTTGTGCATGCTTTGTACCACCACTCTGGTTTGTACACTGTTAACCAGCCTACTTACAACATTTTCCAGGCAGTGTTCTGCACCTCTGCATTTGTGAGTTTTGATCCACTGGCAGCAGCTGTATTTTCTTTAGTCACGCTCCCTGCCTATCTGGTCACTATTTTAGATTCTTTAGGAAAATGTAAACAATCTGTGGCTCCAGGTCTGCAATCAGAGCCGTGTGGGTGGCCTCTGTGGACCCCCGCTGACCTCAGATCAAGTTGCAGGACTGGAGCTTTAGTTTAAATCTGGATGAAAACAAGATCCAAGATGGATTTCATTACTCATTTATTTAGGCTGTTGGTTATTTATACTATTCATTGTTATCTGATGATAAATTCAAATATGAGAGAGATACATAATAAAAATTTGGGTAGAAATACGACATTACAATATATCATACTAATGAATTTTTTAAAAAAACAAACCTAAAACCAGACAGCCTGGGAGGGTGGAGATTGAAACCACGTGAAGGATTATACAGACAAGAGCTGATGAAGTACCTGGGTAGTCAGGCACCGAAAAAATTAAAAGCCGGCTCCACATGATTTATTTTGGAAGTAAGAAGAGAAGGCAACCGTGATCAGGGGAGGTTAAATTCGTGCTGAAGTCATCCACGATGGTACTTTTAACATGATCTCGATTAATTTTATTATTCTTATTATTTCAAGCAGAAGGGACAATTCTAGGTCACAAAACAATTCCTGCCTCAAGTCCAAGATGACTAGTGGGAGTGAGGCGTTTTCAGAGGACTTACGGGAGAATGTACCATTCGAGTCCTCCCAGTTGACTTTTTTCACTCTCGTGAACAACAAGCTCCCTCTGTTTGCTTCTAACAATATACTGAAACACCACAAGGATGAGAAGGGAAACAGGCGTTTTTGACAAAAACCATGCATGTTTGGTTTTTTCCAACGGCTTTGATGCAAACTTAGCCTGAAGATGTAGAAACCCTTAAGTTCAAATGGAGAGAAATTAAGCTTGCTGCTATAAGTCCATCCATGATGGATTACTCCATTTCCCCAACGCTTTTGTGTTTCACAAGGAGGTCCAGAAAAAAGCCCTGACTTAGTTAAGTAAACAGCCCTGCAAAACATATCCCCTATCACTGTATAAAAAAATGATCAAAACAGACCAAGCTGATAACGTGGCTTAAAGAGACAGTGTTGTGGTTGTTTTTAGGATCCACGGATGCCTATATGAGTGAGTTTTTAAACTTGGCACAGAATGGAATGAAGTCCTGCTCCTCACACTCATCACAACAACTGTTGGTGAAAATGAACAGGTGGAGGCTATTTGCAGAAAAAGAGCAAGTTAGAGCCTGTCTTGCTCCTGGTGAGAATGCCTCACTGCTACATAAGGTACGGTGAAGCTCTGGGGTGACTCGATGGGAAATTAGCTGTCTGAAACAACAGCACGTCTGTTCAGATTTTGCTTCAGAGTCTTCAGAGTTACGGGCAGTGAAGGAAGAATCCAGTGACCGCAGGAGTCAAAAATGTAAGAGTTACAATTTTAGATGACAGAATGCAGCATCTGAAGATAGGTCAGGTGGAAAGGAATGGGAAGTAGTGCATCTCTTCTTTAAGGCTCCTTTGCAGCCGTGACTCCAACCACTTTGTATGCTAAGTCTAGCTGACAGAGCGTGCTCTGATCAAAACACTGACAAGTAAGTGCTTTAATTACATGAACCATCATTAGACTTCAGAACTTACATGGAATTAATTCTAGTGACTTATGTGCCCACAGATATCGGTTTGGATTGCTGATTAATTGAGAAATGGCCAGGTTTGTTTTCACTTAGTTGCAGGTTTTCTCCTCAATAGTTGTATGAGCTAGAGACATCTTTTCATACTTGTGAAGCTTTGAAGAAGATGTTGACAGGCCTCATGAACAAAATGTAAAAGCAAAGATAGCATCCACCAAGAAACCTGGAACTCTTCCAATATTTTCAGAGGGAAAGAGGAGAATACATCCTTCCACTTGACTTCAACAGAATGGATACAGTCATATACTTTATGAATATATTAAATAGAAATACTTTCAAGCATTGTCACTGTTAATCTATGAACTTAAAACTGCTACATCTTTTTTTTCTTTTCTTTTTTTTTTCTTTCCCCCAGGGATCAAGCATTTTAAAGGGGAAAGGCCAAAAAATCCCCTAATCTTCCCAAAATAATAACTCCCTCCCATCCCCATCTTCCAGGTAAGAAGGTTCAAATATTCTGCTTGTTGTGATGTAAGTAATAATTTTTACCAAACTAGACTGGAGATTCCCAGCATCTGTTCACACTAAGCTAGCTGGCTATGCCTGGGCCTCGATATGGACACCAGGAAGCTTGACTCTTGTAGCTCCATAGCTGCTGTTCTGAGGAGCCACTTTCCATCCAACATCATTGCAATGGCAGTATCCTCAACACACACGTGGAGAAAGACAGTGAGACGTTTGGAGTGTGACAGCAGAGCAGAGAACCCTGACTATGGATGACTTGCACTGCAGATACCACGGGTTAAGCATGGCATGGTCTGCATTTGGGTTGTTGTCCGCTTTGAATGCTCACTTTAAGACCTGGGATGTCCAGACACCTCATTCCCTAGCACACATATATGCAAGGTGACCCTTATCTCTACCTTCATACCAGCGAAAACAGTATTTGACAAACTTAGCATAATTTTTCTCATCTATTTCTCATTCATAGTCAGAATAGCTCTGGCCAGCCTACCTTTGGTAGTTTCACTTTCCCGGATCAGGAAGGTACCTCTGGGGTTTCCAAATGACAACAGCTGCCTCTCAGCATCTTTTCGGCCAAGTTTGCCAAAGTACCACCTTAGGGAAACAGCAGAAGTAGTAAGACAAATGTTACATGGTATTACTATGTAGTGTCATGGAGCTCAGACATGGAGAATTATTTGTGGAAACTATAGTTCCTCAAGTATATTTGACCATTTTTGTCATGTTTTTTTATTTCTCTTTTATTGTGGCAGGAAGCTAATGTGACAAACTGTGTAGTAGATGTTGTATACGTTGTGCAGTAGCACTTTGCATTAAACCTATAATCAGTACATGCTGATAATGCTTGTTTGGTATCTTACAACAAAGGCCAGGCTGACAATCAGAGAGCAAGACTTGGTGGGGAGATGGAATAGACAAGGAAAAGGGCAGAAAAATGCATAGCTGCTGAAAAGCAGTATTTTTACAGATGTTGCTGTAAATTATATATTTGGCTTACATAGTGATGTATTAGTATTCAATATTTTTGTTGCAGCACAGCTATAAAACCTCAATAGAAGGACCAGATGCAACCACTTTACTGTGGTTGTAAAAGGCTTTCAGAGTTTCGGTACCTTTTTCCTTCCTGCAGCATTTTTTTTTTTTTTTCCCGTTTCACAATCAATGAAGTACAACCCGAAGTACAGACTACAGTAGTATCTGCTCAGCTCCATTAGCTCCTCCAGTGTATCTTTTATACTGGAAATAATATGGATGCACACAGCACTCCATTTGCATAGGTATGTCCTCATTATGCTGCCTGCATCTTGCCTATTGGTAGGTATTTGTTGATACAACATGCTCTCTTTAATAGACAGTTTGCACACTAATTGACCCCAAATATTTGGTTCAGGAAAAGCAAGGGCACCTTTCCCTTAAAGCCTGAAATTAGTTGACACTGGAATAAAGAAAGCAGACCTATGTTCCTTTAGGTTTTCTTCCTTTGTTTTGACATTGAAAAAGCACTGAACTCGTGCTTCTTTTCTTACTAATTGCCTAATTATTTATCAGTGCAGTTAAGAACTGAAATAAAAATAATGTAAGTCATTTGAAAAATTGCTGCAATCAATCAAAACCAACTCCTCAAACCTCCTTCAAATACAGGACTAATGGGTCTTTACAACAAAAAGAAAACATACTCCTCTGCTTGGATGGAATCGACTGGAGCCACATAATTACTGGGAATGTAACCAGTTTCGCCTGTTGTCAAGGAGCGGGCCTCCCACCAGTCTCCTTCCCTGTAGAAAGAGAGGTGAGAAGGAGAAGTGAGAGTGAGACACAGCTGTAAAGACAATGATCTGACTTTGCCAACAGCACTCACAGCTGTGTGGTGTAACAATCCACAGCAACTCATCTCTTTATCACTGGCGTGCTTCCGAGAGAGCTGTTTGCACCTAAACCCAAATAATATATGTATTTCTTTACACCTATTATTATTTCAGCAGTGATTAGTAATGTAGTCTTCCAAATGTAGCGTAATGGCATCAGCAGGCATAACAACCCAGTGAAATCAGGTTTGGTGAGGGCTGGATTTGGACTAGAATATTGTAAACAATCTCCATAACAATTATTCTAATGGAGACCCTTGAGAGATCTTATAGAAAAACTGCCAAACTGAACACTGTCACATCCACTGCTAATTTTAAACTTCCATGGGGATAATTAATCTGCAATCTAAAGGCATCATCTACCAACATGGAGTTTTACACAGCCCTTAAGGATGACACCTCATTGTCTAGATTCCCTCTCTTGGTCATCCAGAGGAGGTATCTGAAGTAGCAAAGGACTCAGCTGCATTTTCAAATACTTACAGAAAACCATTTTTCTACAACATTTAAATATGAAGAGGTTGATGCAGGACCATTTTATGGCAGCGTTCCACAGGCTCAGCATCAATTTTTGTCATACATGTATGCATATGTGGTACTGACCTTCAGACAATGCACATTGCTATAGAATGTGCAGCTTTAAGATAAGTTTATTTCTCAACTGTTTACAGGATGCAATGATTTGTGATTTAGCAATTTGTATTTCGTTCTCAGCATCAGATTCACCGATGTTTAGCCCCTGCCACTACTAATAAGCATTCTCTTTTCTGTTTCTGAACTGCTTAGAAACTCTTTCTTAGTTACCCTCTCTGTAAAACAGAGATTTCTTCACTAAATAAAACATTATTATCAAACATGGCCAGAGAATTCAACCTCTTCTGTAAGCAAGCAGTTACAGAAAACACACTGTCTAAACTATCACCAGCAGGAAAAGTTGTGTTAAGGTGATCTCTTTAAATTCTCAACTCCACTTTAATAGTTCGAAGGAGTATGAACTCTATGGAAAACAACTAAAAATCAGCTGTGATTAGTCAAAAATGAGACGTTTCCAATTCCACAGTTCAAAAAAGTGAAGAACAAGTAGCTTTTCTAGAGGCTGGCAGCTGACTTTATTTTAATACATCTTGTGTGCATTAGTATGTCAGGCAAGTGGCCCTATCTGTTTACGTCCCTAATTTTATCAGCTGAAGTACTAACTTTTTCCATATGTTGCTGTAGAACATTTCTGAGAGATTATGCCATACTGTGGTTGATAAATTGTGCCATTACATTTCTTCCCCTTACTGTACAGAGAGTCCACTAGATGGAGGTATTTTATCGCATCTAGGGAGGAAAAAAGCAGTCCCGTAGGTGATCACAACATCAATGCTTTGGCAGAGAAGCTTAAACCTCTCAAAGCACTGCCAGAAAGGAGGAGGAATGCAGACTTTTGTCACAGTTCTTAATGTTAGACACCCAACTGAGGTAGGAGGAGGCCAGTCAATAGGGCTAGCCCCCGTGTGATGCTGGGCATGGCTGGGTGTTTCTGAGCCCTGAAGTCAGGCTCTGCTCTGAACCACCCCTGCAGTTACCTCTTTTCCTCATATTTCCCCTGGTATTGTTTCTGACTTCAAATCACAGGAATACCCCTCTGTTCGCCATTTCAGGTATTGCTGTCCTGAGCTTTTAATCCAAAGCGCAAATTAAATTTCCTTTGTTGAGAGCTAAAAAAAATCCAGACACTCCAAAAATTCCATGCAAACTACTTTTGTGGACATATATGCTTTCTGGCTGCAATCGGCATCAGCAGATTCTTAAGAAAACAGGCTTTTTTCATCTAATTTCTGATATAAGTGAAGAGAGGAAGCGTGCTCACAGAAAAGCTGCTTTCTGGAGATCCCCAGCCTGGCCGTCAGCACTCCAGAAGTGTATTAGGTCTGTGTTTATAAGCAGACAGAGCTGACTATGATGGGAACTGGGCTTCTATAATCCTACAGGAAAATCAGTGGATGCTTGACTTTTTTTTTTTGTTTTGTTTTTGTTTTGTTTTGTTTTGTTTTGTTTTTTTCCTTGTAAAAACCTTCCTCCAGGCAGTAATTACCTGCATCAAAATGCATGTACTGCAACCGCCCCCACGCGGGGGAATCTCTCCGTCCCAGTGACTCCACAAGTCCTGGTGAGCACCCGATTTTATCACCTGGCACACGTAAAGAATTTATAATGCGTGGAATTTCTTTTTGTTTCAAGTTACGGTGCAAATTGTGCAAGGTTAGGAAAGCAGCAGGCAAGATGAACAAAAATGGATGATAGGTTAAAACAGGGTTTTCTCCCAAGCCCTAATTTAGAAATAAGAGGTTTTTAAGCTGCTGCTCCCTCTCCAAGTCGTAACTGAAGTTTTTGTGCTTTCATCTTCATCAAAGCTCTTCAGCTTCATGGCTTCATAAAATATTCCACAGAATTACCTGATTTTTATTTTTTTTTTATTTTACTTTAATGCACATTGAGTCAACTCCAGCCCTGGAGTTGTTCTATTAAAATTAACAGGAGTTGTACCAGGGATGAATTTGCCTAACTGTCACACAGGGTAAGAAAAAAACATCAGAACAATATCATAAAGTCTCTAGAAAGCGACATACTTGGTTGTTAACTCATTTTTACCCCTATGTGATAGCAATACTGAACATAACACAGAACCTTCAACTTTATGTTCTTAGCCAAGAATTACAAGATGCTCAGATATAGGTCAGTAGCACAGTAAGTTTTAGATGTTATTTTTAAATTGCTAAGGGATTTTTTTCTATGGGCAGTTAATAAAATTAAGTTTAAGGTGATGATTTCCAGGATGGAAGTATAGTTTTCATGCCAAATACAACTGTACAATGGTGCATTTTCACTTGACAGAACTTCCTAGCATGTTCTGACTGTATCACCTACCTTTAAAAGAAAAAAAGAGCTTTTAAAATTGTGTTGACACACAAGTCTGAGTAACGTCTCTTTTGTGGATTGGTTTTTCACTTGTTCCTGTGTAGAGATACTTGCAGCAGATTGCAAGAAGTGTTATTACGTGCCTTACTGAACTTCTGTGACTACTGGTAAAGTACGGAGCTGGTACTCTCAGTTCTGAATGTGAGTTTACTGTGAAATGTAAGCAGTGAATCATACAATCTAACACTTACTTTTGAAGTAAAGCTGGATGTGGTTGAAGGGTTTTTTTCAATAATAAAGCACTTTGCAAAATGCAACATGCAAAATGCGAAGACAGAGTAAAACCGCTACATAACCAATATCCAACATTAGATTTTACTAATAAGATAAGCAGACAAATATAATTGTCAACATTATAATTTTAAAAATACTAAAAAGCATATTCCCAAGCCTAAAACTTACGAGCTGTTAAGTATTTGAAATTTTTCTCCTTTGTGAAAACTCAAGTCATCTTCTGTTCTTGCTTCATAGTCATAAAGCGCCACAAAAAGAGTTACACCTAAAAAAGAAGATAGGTGAGTTAGTTATACTCCATCACAAAAAACAGGAGGCAAAGGAGCATCAAGAGATGAGATGGCTAAGCCATATGTAAAGTTACTCTGGTTGCTGAAGAGCAAAATGAACTGAAGCCTCCTACTTTTTGGTCGACTACTCTAATCCCTCTGCTTTTATGCAGCCAGCAGGCATGCCACTGCCTTCAGTTTGTAGAGTCATCAGTCCTCTTGGTTTGGTACCCCCACACGATGCAGGATCCCAAGCAGGCAAAGGGGATTTGAAGAGGGGATTTTTGATATAACCATGCCAAGTATTTCCTGTTAACTACTTGAGGTGGCTCAGACCACACTTTCTGTTCCCTGGTAGGGGGAAGAGGCAGTCAATCAGCCAAATTGGGCATGTATACATAATTCCTCAACCCCCAGTTGAAGCAGCACTTGCAAGTTAGCAAAGGTAGGGCTGAAGACCCTGGTCCACCCCTACTTCAATTCTTTGCACTATTTCATGACTTAACTCTTCCCCAAACCAGCGTGTCGAGACAGCCGTGCCCCTGCTGTAGCTGTGACTGATACTGAAAAAAAAAGACTTCACTGAAAGAAGAGTTTAAAACTCACCTGTTCCTCCTCTTGTACGCAGCGTCCCTGTATGAGAGGAGGAATTGACTCCACCAAACACCGTCAGTCCTTGGCCTCCTGTGGCATGGAAGTTGTTGTAGTTTGGGATTGAAGTCACACCAAAGCTAGGATAGTGCTGCGGAGTGGGATCTGTCCCATAGCGGTAGCCTGAGCTTTGAGTTAAACTGCCATCCCTCTCGTCTGTCAGTTTTGTTGCTTCTTTATCCTTACATTGCACACAGCCCATTATCTAAAATCCTAGGAGAGGAAGGAAAGGACAGGTGTTCATCCATTGCTGGTCACCAGATCTCTCCCAAACCCACAGATGATGAGGATCAAAATTAAGTTCATTACTTGAAAGTTAAGTACTTTGAAAAAAACAACCCACAGCAATTTGAATATAAACAGGAACACATTGGGAAAAGCTCATACAAAATCTGCCCTGCAGTGGTTTCCCGTCAGGGCCTGGGGAAGGAGGTCCTGCCTGCTCTTATGGTGGTGGCAGCTCCCTGCCCAGCTCTGCCGGGCAATGGGGCAATGGCTTGCAGGGAGGCAGTAAGAGCTTCCCCTCTTGTCAGCCTTTGCCAGGAGGGCATGGCTGGCAGGTGAAGGCCGCAGCCAAAACATGCAACCGGAGGTGTCCGAGTCTTCCCCCAGAACACAGAGCGAGGCACTTAGCTCATGGCTCATGTTTGACCTCGCCAACTGCACAAGAGCTGACCTCACCTAAAGGCAATTTAACCTTTTTTCCATTGCTGGAGCTCCGCGTGACAGGCAGGAAAGCAGACACAATGAACCCATAGTTACTGCAGCACAGGAAAGTAGGAGGGAGCTGTCAGATGGCACAACTAAAACAAAAGGAAGCGCCCTTCTCTGCAGTGCTGAACAGAAGGGTAAGACCTGCTGGTAGGAGACGGTGGGGCTGCCAAAAGTATACCTGAGTTAAGAAACCAGAGGAAATCCCAAAAGAATTAACGCATCAAAGGCAGAGCATCTCAAAGTTCAGATCCCAGACAGGAGGAAATCGAGAGGGTACGGCTTGGAAAAGGTTAAGTTTTTTAATTCTTGTAACCTCTTGTTCAGCCCCCCCATGGGGCACTACCAGGACCTGGGTTAATCTGTCTTAATTTTAGGTGCCTACCTCCCTCTGTGTGGAGGGAGACAGAGGGTGATCTGCCACATCTTAGAAGCAGCCCTGCAAGGTTAATCCTGTTACCTGGTATCGCTTTTCATCTGCGAGCTCTAACATCTTGTAATCCACGTGCTGGTGTTAACAAACTCTTTCTTATTGATTCGAGCTGAATCTAGACACAAAGCCTGAGTTTCTAAAGTTCAGTGTGATGACTCTAGGGAATCGGATACTCCTGATCTGAACTGGTATGGTGACACTTAGGTGTAACCTGGCACACAAACAACATACTCTAAGAACTGGGGCTGCAAGGCGAGCAGTGACAATAGAAAAAGCTTTATAAAATTAGACATACTAGGCATACTTTGTCCAGAATATATAAATAGACATGGAGAAAATGCAGATATAGTATAGTGAAGCACATTTTTTTCCCCTCCATATTTCTTTTCACATTTCAGCCAATATCCATCACTCAGGGTAAAAAAAAAAAAAAAAAAAGTCTATCATTTTTCAAATATCCTCATTTTTCTGTAGCTGCCAGGCTGGCTATTTTGTATGCCTTACCCCAACATCAACACAGGAAATTGATTTTGACAAACTCATGGGATTCAGAAAAAGCATATTCCTCTGCACTAATGCTTGAAAAATTGTGCAGCAGCTCCCTGCTTGTCTGTGACAGTCCACAGTCTGGATACCTGCTTTCTAAATCTATCCTGCTGAATTGAAAAAACCTCTATATGTACTGGTAGTTTCAGAAAAATAATGGTTTGGGGTTTTCTTTTTACTAGAAATTATGTAAATAGAAACCCAGTGAATTATTAGTTTCTTGATTTTTGCTCCCTTTATTTTTTTTTTGCTGGCAATGGCAGCACACAGGGAAGGAGAATTTGATGCAAAGTGAATGTCTGACAAAAAGGGCTTGTTCTTTCACTTGCCCTCTCCCACCCTGTCACAGTGTCTAGACAATCCGAGTATAAAGACTGCTTGATTGTAGCCTCTTGTAAAATGTGACAGAGGGTGTTACATGCACGCATCTCTTCAAGCCAAGCCCCTGAAAGTTGTCTGTTCCTGGCTCAAAGAAACCAGCATCATGGGGAGTTGGCTAAAAGTGAGAGAATACATGTGTGCATGTACATGCTTAAAGTGATTTCAGCTAACTCAGGGGTTTCATAGACAATAAATATAACTTCCATTCAGCATTGGCCTTTGTGTCAATGAATGGATTCCAAAAACTAATCTCCTTCAGTATCACAGAGCAGGCTTTTAATATCCGAAAGTCTCATCTCCCTGCATGTCAGCATTTGGAGCTGTGGAAGGCTGGAGTTATTCAGCCAGCTCTGAGATCACCAAACAAAATCTGGAGCTGTTTTACACTAAGCTCTCTAGAGACGAGTGCACAACATTGGTCATCCAACATGCTGTGCAACTTACAGTAAAGGAACAAGATTTCATTCCAGTTCCATTAAGAAAGGCAGCATTTCTCAGATGTGTGAGTTATGGGTCATGCAGTATTATCATAATTTGACAATGGTATTGTTAAAAGGTATGTTACTAACCTAATTAAAATTAACTTCTCTGATGCAAGAAAGTTGCATTTGTTTATTTTAAACTTGTGTTTTTATGGGCAATATAAAACACGTGTTTTCATGAAAACATAAAACATTTACATGGTTTTTAAAACTTCCTTAGAGACAAATGAAAATAACCATTATGTTATTGTCTCCTCTCTTGTCCTTGCTATATTTCTTGGACTCCAACATTTACGTTGCAATCCAACATCAGCCTAACCAGAATAGTAGTTTCCTCCCACATGGTGGAAACACTATTCGACAAAGATATAAAATTAATTATATCATTATTAATTATTTATATAGTCATACCACCTTAATTACTTTCAGTTAGGAAACAGATGAAGGGCAAGCAGATGTTGTTAACACTCTTATTATTATTGTAAATCACTCCCCTTCAGTTTTTCTGATGGTTCTCAATACAAAATGGAAACCTAGACTGAAACAGCCACCAAAGCCAGACATCCGCTCCAGTAACATGAACAAAAGCAGTCCTCTATTAGCTAATCAAAGCCTAGGAAAAGTCCAGGAGTACCAGGAAAAATCAATTTTTCATACTTCTATTTTAAAAGTAAAAGCTCCAACGTGATATTTGAAAAACAATAATTATAGATAAGCCTTTGCTTAGTCTACCTTCTGCAGTTGTAAGCCATCAGGAAAAGATGGATGGGAGGAAAACTGGTGTAAATTCACTCCTTCAGAGCATCAGAAGTTTTTCCATAAGATTTTGCAACTTGCAGCTGAAACTCTGAGTTACTGTACCCCTTCAGAACCTGCTTTTTGGAGTGTTGTAGGAGAAAATATAATAGGGGTCCTTAAAATGTTTGAGAGAGGGGTACAGGGGGATGCAGGGAAACACCTGTCTATTCTGCACCCTCCTCGCCATGCCATGGCCTCTGTCCTCCAACCCCTTGCAGAGGAAAGGAGACCATCATGGGAGAGGGCTCCAACCTGCTGAAGAGACATGGAACAGGTTCAGACCCAGCAGGGCACATTCTCCTTCCTCTTGGTTTTCTCTGGAATGAAATTTGATGGTATGTTTCAGGAGAACTTCATTCAGTGAGAGACATGAAAGGGAAATGCTGGATGACTGGTAACTGTCAATTGCCTTTTTCTGCCTGAATCTTACAAATCTTGTCTGGAAAGCACCAGCAGAAAAACTGAGGTAAGAAAAGTTATGTTAAAAGGGAATCAGAACAACAAAATCCTTGGCTTTTATTCAGTCTCTGTGGTGAACACGCTTGTTAATCAAACCAAGGGTCGTATCCAGCATGGCTGTGAAAAATAATATTCTCTAAGGGATATCTTCTTGGTGTTTTATGTTTTGCTGAAAGCACCACAGAAGTATCAGTCTATGACATCAAATAAGACAAATTTCATGAGCTACAGTAGGATTTAATATTCAAAAGTCTGTATTCTGAGTTACCACGAAGATACAAGAAGGACAGAAAAGGCTTTCCAAGAATAAGAACTACAAGAATTTTTAAAAGAGACTTTAGTTTTCTGTGGAATGCCTCCTGCAGGCTGGATAAGGGGAATAATCACAGAAATTTACCCTGAAGTTGAAATGTCTTACTTTCCATGCCACCATTAGTAGCTCCCTAGAGAGAAACTGATGGAGTACATAGTTTGAAACACAAGGCTGAGACACATTAAACCTCCCAATTTTCAGAAAAAGCCTTGCTTACCCACTTTGGCTATTGCAATTCATTAGGAAGGCATTCCAAGTTGGGCAACAAACAGGCACTTAAAACTAGTCCTATGTAGGTCAGTAATTCTCATGCTGTCTGCTTGTTGACCTCTCTTTGACTTACAACTATGCTGATGGGAGCATTTTGAATTTCCAGAATTAATTCTGTGTCAGTTTCAAGCCAACTCAAATTAAACAGATGTAATAAAATAGCAACACTTGTTGCCTTATTTTTTTTTAAATCTGTTAACTCTGGGACCTTTTAGAGGAATGCCTTCATTCCAGCTTGACCAGTGATTCCACAATTGTTAGAAATCATAAATCAGGTCAGAAAGACACAATAAATACTTTAAGATAATTGAACTCTTGGGTGTTATTCATTATTTCTCAGACTTGTGGATTGCGGGTTACTATATATATACATATAATTTTTATACTAATGGCTCGATCTAGAAAGAATAGAATTCTACTGCAATGTGATAGATCTGGTTCAGCCTTGAAAGAGGCTGGAGTCTGGGGATTTGTGTAAAATGTCTTCAAATCTACATGTGCACCACACCTGTCATACTGCATTAAAAAACGTAAATCGGAGAAGATGCAGTACTACCACTGGATGTCCTGTGACTATTAAAGATATGCAGGAAATCTCACAGACACAACGTGGTACTCCAGAACAAAAAGCCAGAAACACCAGGGCAAAACTGTATGTATCAGGATCAACGACTGAATTGAAACAACTTTTTCATAAGAAAAAGAGCACTGAAAAATGCCCGGCCCACAATAATTTGACTTTTGAAGAGAGTCCTTTAATGCTTCACTCCCGGATTCTGCTTTAGTGGGCTGAGTAGAAAAATCTCACCAGTTTAATTGCTTGTTTGTCTGCAGCAGTCAAAAGTCAGGCCACTGCCCAGTGTCATTGGACACCCATGGCCAGAGGAGTAGAAAGAGCAGTCTTAGACGAGCTCCTGCTGCCATTCTGCTCTGGCTCAAAGCAAATGCCTTTTACAGCGCTGGAGTGCTCTTACTATTGTTTCTTGTCAGCATAAAGTTGCTTTGGAAGTCTTCTACAATGGTGGCAGAAGGGATTTGAGAAGAGGAGCAGCTCCTGCTGCCATGAGAAGAGCAGACCCTGCAAGGAGCTTTGAAGTGTCATATTCTGCCCTGCTGTTCCTCCCCATTTACTGAGTGACTGGGGGCACGGCCCTGGAAACGACAGCTTCCTGACACTACAGTCAATGTTTAAGTTGTAACACATGTCTGCAAAGTATAGCACTGTGCTTGCCTTTCCTCTTTTTCCACTTTGGGACCTGACCTAAAAGTCAGTTATAAAAGATGAAGATTTGGGCTTCTTGTTGCCCCTTTAATTTCAGCCAGCCTTGGTGGCCAGGACCAGCAAAGGGAAGGTGTGTGTTGAAGGATTTCATTGAACTACAACCAGATCCTTGGCTTCTGCCAGAGGTTGTGAGCACAGCTGTCCATGGGACAGGGCAGGTGGCCACTGAATGCCAGGAAGAAAGAGCAATGACTGTCTTAACATACAGACCCATCATCCTGCTGGTGGGGTATGGTCTCTCTCCGGGAAGAGATTTATTACAATCTAGACAATCTATTTATTAACCATATGTCCATAAAATCTATTTATTACAAGCTACAGAGGAGAAAGGAAGACACTGTTCCAGCCGGGCAGGAAGGACAATAACTGTGTCTACTTGTGGTGCTTGTTTGAGGGAGAGTTTTGATGGTGGTCCTGACTGGTAGCTGGCTGGTGGGGATGTTACCTGGCAAGGCCACAAGAAGAAGCACAATGCGGCTGTTCGAGCAGCAGTAATCAAAAGATCCCCAACGCAACGGATGCAAGAGGAGGAGTCAAACCCTCCAAACTACCCACAAAAGGACACGTTGCCACCCTTTCAGTTTTCTGCAGCTTCTTTGCCAGTTGAGTCTGTGAATGTCATGGCCTCATCTTTTTTAGAAACCAGTGAATTCTTTTCCACTGTCTGTGATACATCTCTTTCAGCAAAACCAAAACAGAACGAAGTATAAGAAGCAATTAAAGCAGCATCTCACCCTGCAATCTCTTAAAGTAACAGCAACGGAGTTACGCCTCGTACTGTCTCAGGACTTGTGTTACTTTAAAAAAAGATGCCCTAGAAAAACGCAGCACAGGAAGATCAGTTCTGAGGAAACGTTCTTCTGTGTTTTTTTCTTTTCCCACCAACATCCAAACTTCACTTATAATCTAAAAGAAAGAAGATTACCTATAGCCAACTTGAGAAGGAAGGCCTGCAGGTTTTATGTTCATAAACCAAAGAGCGAATCAGAATCAAAACTGCACTTAAGATATTTTTTTTCTCAAAAGGAGTTAAAGGAAGCTTTGAAATTAACAGCTAAAGGCAGCAGCTACACAGAGTAAGCACACTGCTTACTCTACAGTTAAACCCCCAAGTATGGGTCTATCCTTGGGTCTGAGTAACACAAAAGAATATCATGTAAATTCAACAGCGTGATTTCAAGCTACATTCGTCCTTCATCAGGCTGCTTGTGGTGCCTCTATTCACGAGCAGAGAGAAGTAGGTGGATGGTCTGCATAAGCACTTTGAGCTAATGCGCCTAAATTTTAAAGTGCCTTTTAAGTATATAAATTAGAAAACCCGTGTCAAGAGAACAACTGCTGCAGATGCCAGAATAGTTTCATCTTGGAAAAAGAAGTGAAACAGTGTCTCCACTGATTTCCTCTTTCTTTTCCCTTGTTAAGAGAACAGAAAGATGATTGCAGGTTGATTCACACTGTTCTGATTTTTTTTTTCTTTCAATTCTTATTTTGAGAGTCTACCTGGGATTAATAAGTGTTCATCTAATCCACAGTAAGGGAGCGGCATGGAGCAAAATGCAAAATGTGAAGCAGGGCAGGGAAGGAAGGGGGGAGAGGGAGCAATATAGAAGTTCTGCCTGTTGGCTGTTTTGGAATATGTAAAAGGCATAGAGAAAGATTTTCTCTCAAAAAACCCCATTGTTCCCTCCCCACCCCCTTTTGCCTATGCACAAACGAAACTAACTTCTTCTCCCCCTTGTCTGACTTCTGATCTGTGACTGAAGAACTCGGAGGATGTGACAGCAAGGAAATGGGAGTGAGCTGAGTCTCAAATCAGGAGATTATTTACTTTGAGACCAGTCCAGACACCGTTCCCTCCCGAAGGGGACTCTCTTTTCACCTAGGTTGCTACTGCTAATATTTTAGAAGCGTTACTTAAATTTCTTATTTGTCCAGCTACATTGGGGAAAAAAATACTCTTCTTCCTAAACAGAAGCAAAAATTTGCCTGTGGCCAGCTCACAAAGAAATCCTTAGTCTTCTCACCATCACTGCAGCCGGCTTCAGGTACAACAGCAAAGATGCTTCCAGGTAAAGACCCCAGACAAGGTGCCAACCACACGGTGACAAAGGCCAATGAGCAGCCAGATTGCTGAAGGTACTGACTACATCACTAGTGGGAAGACACAAAAACTGCCTACAGTTACATGCAACAAAAAAGTGCTACTAGTGAGACCTGTTTTCTCAAACCCAGCTGTTTCCACTGTGGTTTCAGTGCATGACAGCTTGCATAAAGGTCCTGGGTCTGGATGGGGCTAGGTTTCTTCACAGCAGCCCAGACCCTGTTGTGCTTTAGATTTGTGACCAAAACCTTGTTGATGGCACACCCACAGAACCATAGATGTTTTAGCTGTTGCTGAGCAGGGCTTGCACAGCATCAAGTCCTTCTTTGTTTCTCACTCTGCCACCACAGCAAATAGGCTGGGGATGGGCAAGAGGTGGGGAGGGAGTGGACACAGCCAGCACAGATGACCCCAACTGATCAAAGGGATATTCCACACCACATGACGTCGTGCTCAGCGATAAAAGCTTGGAGGTAGTTTCTTGAAAGTAACCATTACTTGGGGACTGGCTGAGCATCAGGAGGTGGTGAGTGAGTGCCTTTGCATCACTTGTTTTCTTTTTATTTCCTTCACTTATTAAACAGTTTTTATCTCAACCCACAAATTCTCTTGCTTTTGCTCTTTAGATTCTCTCCCCCATGCTGCTGGGGGACAGTGAGCAGGTGACTGAGTGGGGGCTTAGCTGCTGGCTGGGGTCAACCCACCACAGTGAGCAATATGTAAGTGATGTTCTTGGTCCAGAAAATAACCTCAGAGGCACACAGGTTAAGCCATGTTAACTGGACAGGCAAGAATTGAGATACTGTCTAGACATTAATTTGTCAGGATTAGAAAGATGACATATTACCATCTAGCCCTTTTTTAGCAGAGATTTTGAAATCTAAAAAACTAGAGAGTGGGAGGCTGAGATGACAGTGAAAAACACCCTGGACAATGGGATGTGGAAGGAGACAGGTCTGAACTTGCATTTCTTTTCACAGAAGAGTGACAGTGTTGATGCATACAGTCCAACCATGAGCCTACTAAGACCAGCAATTCGCAACTCTGTTTTACCAACTATCCTAAAGGCTGCAGCTCCCCGTATTCTACAATCCTGGGCTGTTGCAGGCTACATCTGTGCCACCATGGATGTCTTCTCATAAGTCTATAGTCAGTCTTTCCTTCCTTTTAACAACACACAGTCCCTAGTGCTAAAGAGCTGGGAAATGCCCCGAGAAACAGAGATAACCTGCACAAACTGGGATGGGGCAATCAGCAGAGCAGGAGATAAATAAGAGGAAGGGAATTGCGACAAAATTCACAAGAATGGGAGGGAAAAGAGAAGCTATTGTCCCCTTCCTTGGCTTCTGCTGAGGACCAATGACTCACAACAAAGTCCCTTTGCTTCCAAAGATGGATCAATACTGCTCAGCTCAGAGTGGACCCTGCAGTACCCCAAAGCCCAGTGAGGTTGCCTACATGCCACTGCTACCTCAGGGAACTCTCAGAGGTAGTACTGAAACTGATACACATGGACCTATGTCCTGAAAAGCCTGCTCCTCTCTGTCTCCCTCTCCTTCTGTGTCTTGAAAAGAAATCAACTTTCAAGATACCAGCAGCAGCCACAGAAAGAACACAAAACAACAATGCTGGGCAGATGCCTTTTCTCCTCGATGCATTGTCCTCTTTGTCTTTATACAACCTATGGTTGTAGGACTGATGAGTTTTCATTTTTGATGATTAATCCCACAGCCTGCCTTACAGTTAGGTGGCTGCACTACTTGTATTGGAATGTCACAGCCTGGAGGAGAATAAGCCAAGAAGAAACATGGGAGAACATCACAGATGCTTCAAGAGACAAGACTTCTGAATTTTAAAAATGGGTGACAGTGGGGAAAATAAGGTCCTTTCTGTTAAGCCCAGACAAGATGGGGCTTGAAAAGGGATCAGATGCCATCTAAGTGCCATGAAAAAGAGATTCTGGTGGGTTAATTAGTATTTTTCAAAGGAAGCCAGCAAACAGCTAGAGGCCCCTTCCACTTTGGTTAAAATACCTAAGTATCATTAAGCATGGTAGTTCTATTTTTAAGCTTAATGTCCATGTCTGAGGACAAGTAGAAGAGATAATTTGATTTCACCACAAACCTGAGGCCATTACACACACTGCTGATGGAATAATCTGCAAGGGATGCTCATGTGTAGTGACTCTAAACTACAGGTCCATAACCTGGCCCTTTAGCTTAAAGCTACTGCAATCTCCTCAACAGAGCTACAGGAGGTCATACTTGAATCCTTAATGGTCCAAGCAGAAAGTCACATTGAAGTAATGGACTAAATGGAAGCTGTGGATATTTAGGTTAGGTGTCAGGGAAGAAAATGCTTTCTATTGGCAAGGACACCAAAACAACCTGGAACAGATTGCCTAAGACGATGTGAAGGCCAGACAAGTATCTGCCAGGCACGGCACTGCCTCTAGTCAGGGGGACGGGTGAGTCGCTTTTCAGCCCACTTTTCTATTACTCAATGAGTGACAAAACCAGCAGATGCAAACACTTTTTAATAGCCACTCCCTTCAAGCCAGAGAAAGTGAGATTTCTTTATTTCTCTCATTCCTTCTTTCATTCTTTCTCAAGGTTCATAGGCTTAGGAGAAGAAACTGTACTTTAAATCTGGCCTGTGAATGAAACTGCAAGGCTCTAAAACCCCACCTGAAGATCCTGTTAGTCACACGGAACAGAATGTGGATGTTTGCCCAAGTGGACATCTGCTCAACTAGGCATGCAGGATTAACTACAATGGTGTCCCTTGACCTGTGATCCAGGGAACAACCGGGGTCCATAAATCATCAGATGGTCCACAAGCCCATAGCACATACATGCATGACCAAGCAAATACACATGCACTGGACACTGTGCCAGCATTTTGCTGGTGGTGCTTGAGCTCCCCCTCACGCTGCCTGCACGCCCTCCCCAGTTTAACTGGTTCTCTGAGAATGAGCAGTTGAAAAGCACTGACCCAAAGTGCCCCTGAGGACAGCTCCAACCATCCTCATCACTAGAATGAAAAGAGCATTGCGTGATGAAGAGGCAGACAACAGAGGTTTCTCTGTTTCTTTGTATTCAAGGCACAAAAGAGAAGTGCAGGACTGGATGGTAATCTGGAGCAGACAGGAAGGGTTTCACTGGAGGTGACTGTTTTGTGATACACCTTGTGGACTACACAACTGTCGACAATTCAGGAGATCTGGAGATCCTGCCTGGAATTCCTTGCTGTTTCCTAGCACAAAAAAGACAAAAAGCTGAAGGCTGCAGAAGTTAACAACTAGGTGAACAGCACAGGGGACACATGTCAGATACGTGGATCATGTGCTAAAGAGGAAGTGACCTCTCAGTAGGGAAGAAATGCACACTCTGTAACCCAGGATGGCCAGGCAAGTCAGATTAAATAAGCAATGAAAAGCCTATTGAGCACAATCCCATCCAAAAAACTAACAGACAGATTTAGACTATTAGAATATTAAAAGAAATAGTTGTAACCAATTTAAGAAGTCCAAATGGAAGGGAGGAGTTGACAGGCCCTATATGTCACAAATGATGTCTGAGTGGCTGACACTTGGAAGTAAGTAACCTCGGATATTTATGAATCAAGATACACAACAAGACTGTTAGAGACCATTGGAATCACTGCAGAGCACAGGATGATGGGCTTCTTCAACACCCATAAAAAAAGTATAAAAAAACCTCTATGGTATCTCAGGGACATCCAATCCAAACAACTTGGGCTGGAGACTTTATATCACTGCACTAAAACAGGCGTGGACTTTCCAAAAGGCTACAAATGACAAGTTACTAACTACTAATTTAAAGGAAAGATTAGCCTTCCTAACCCTGTGAACTAAAGCTCTTGCCAATTAGCTAAATGAGTCACAAAGCAGGAAGTTACCGGTTGTTTAGGCTGAAATGGAGTGACTTTCTGTGAAAATAACTAGCATTGTCTGAGATCAAATCCAGACCAGTAAAATTTTATGCAATATATGAACATACCCTCTTTGTATATACATAAATTAAAATGACAGTGCATGCTTTCTGACAGGCAGCTTCACAAAACTACAGTGAACGGGAGTCAAATCAGGCTGAAGACAGAACCTACTGAAAGTTGCTGACATCTATGAACAGTTTAAGACATTTCCTAAATGGGGCTGGACAAAAATAACATACAACGAAAAGCCCAACAGCTGGGTTTACCAGGGAAGTGAAAAAACATGTAAAGTGTTATATACAAAACCAACACAAGAAGGGTGAAAAGGGAAAACATAATAACAAGTAAAAGGCTAAAATATAGATTATCTTGAGGAAGCAAGAAGATACTAGGAAAATTAAGGCAGATAGACTCAGACATGTAATTATTTATTTTCCTAAGCAGATTAGGAAAGGTGAATCCTGAGCAATAAAAGTGGTAGAATTGTTCCTAACAATATGACAGTGGCAGAATTTATTAAAAAAATATTTCTGATTAGCACACAGGTAAAAGGCTGGATGATCTGTTTATAATGATGATGAAATAACTTCCCACCACAGCAGCCCCAGGAGAGGGGCTGTTAAGCAGCAGATACACAACTCTAGGTGTTTCAGATTAGTTGCTAGAAATAAATTCTCAGAAGGTTTTCGAGAGCTAGCCTTGGAGCTGCTTACTGCTGCATCTAAAGCAGTTCTGGGCCCCTGGAGAAGGACCAGGGGCAGGAAGAAGGCTCACGTTGGGCCACTATTTAATAAAGGTAAAAAGTAATTACAGGCCAGTTAGCAGAGTTTCCAGTATTTTGCATAGGATAGAACAATCATCATAGGACTCAATAACACCTTTTTCTAGAAAAACCTCTATGATTAAAGTCAATCAACTTGGCTTAAAGGAAAACAGATCCTGTCAAACTAATCTGATGTCATTTCATGCAAAAATTACACGTTCACTTGACGAAGGCAGCGTTATTGACAGTATTACAAGTCTAAGTCATTTGACTTGTTCTGTAGAATATCTTTATGAATAAAATGAATGCTTTGAAGCCTGCATGGGGTGTGCTCCATCCATACACGGAGAGCAGGTCTCCACAGGTGGAAAGCACTGTATGTGGTCAGGCAAAAATCTCAAACGCATTTTTACTGAAGTGACTTCTGAGTCCACAATCATATTAAATGTATTAAAAAGCTGATAAACGAAGGAAATCAAAGTGTAACCGTAAATGGAAAAGTATTTCTTAGTAAACAGAAGAGTTTCTTTTGGATTCCCTTAGGTATTGGTAATCACCCCTTTACTATTTAATAGCCTTATCAGTGACCTGGAAAGGTAAGTTATTACAGTTAGATATGAGACTGGGGACAACAGAAAACAAACAATGGAAGGACAAACCTGATGCAGAGCAACTGGGGTCTGTAGAAAGATGGGAAAAACCAGTTTATGTGTTAATATGGCCAAGTGAAGAATCATCTTATTAGAATAAGGCATACAGGCCATACTTACAGGATGAGAGGGAGAGAGAGGACTCTATCCTCCGAAGCAGAGACTGAATATGAGACCGGGGGTCCTGGGAGGCAATCAGCTCGACATGAACTCCCCACGCAAGGCTGTGGCCAAAAGGGCTAATGCGAGCCTCAGCTGTACAAACAAATGAAAATCAAAAGATGAGTAGGTAGGTTACAGTGATGCTGTATTTGGCTCTCGTTCCTCTGCTCTGTGAATAATGTATCAGGTTCTGCTGCTCCATTTTTCAAATAAAGTGTTAGAAAAATGGAAGGGTGTTCAGGGGAGAGAGATTAAAAAACTGAAAACACTGGGTAGCATAAGGCTTCGTTATAAACAAAAAGCTTAAAGGGAATTTTTTGGTTTTGTTCACAGTGTAGGAGTATTCATACAGGAATAAATTTGCTACCAGTGAATTCTAATCTAGCAAAGGTGAAAAACTCATTGGAACCGAAAATTAATCCAATCCAAATTGTGAACGGGCAATTTTGTTTTGCTTTTTCAGCAATGGCCTGTTATGGGCAATTAACCAGTAACCAACCCTTTACACCACAGGTTGTACTGTCCATCTCTGCAAAGTTGTGAAAATAACAGTGCTTGATTTAAAAAGGATGCACATCCAGGCAGCTTGGGTTATTAGGCACAAAGCACGAACTCCTGCAGGCGAGATCTACTGCCTGCATAAAACTGGGGCTCAGCTGAGTGATCACTCCATGTGTTTCCATTAAGAAACACTCGCTCCCCTCTCAGGGTAGTAATCCTGGAAGCCTTCCAGCTCATGGCCTACAAAATGCCTCCAGGGGAAACCCCAACCTTTTGGGGCTGAGGTGCCATCTAAGTATGGGTGACACCCAATTGCCCATTTTCTGCAGGATCTGCAAGCAGCCATCTCTGAATTCCCAGCACCTGGCTCCACACAAAACCTCATTGTGCAAAGCTCCTCACACTGAGATGCCAACGAAACACCTTTTAGGAAACTGATGGGAGTTATTACAGATAAGTTATTACAGAGAGAGTACCAGCTACTCCTTGTTTCAGCACTTCACCTGCTGCCGGCTACTGGGATCCCATCCTGGGATCCCCCAGCCACAGAAGGTGACTTCAGACAATTAGGATGAGAAGGAATCCTCCATACCTCACGGATATCTCCTCTCCCAACTTCACTCTTTCAGGATGACCTGATGGACTGGCTGCCTCCTTCAGGAAAATAAGGTAGTGCCTTTTAGCTGGGTGAGTGGACACAATAACTGCTCCAGCAGGCACTTCCCAGCTCACTTGGGCTATCCACATCTCTTCTCCTTCCCTTTCACCCTTCTGAGGGAATTGGGTGCTGCCAAGAAAGCTTTTTGACTCTGCATCCCAAGGATGGGGTCTGGCAGGTGGGCTCCTAAGGACCACGCGCTCAGTGGGGGGCCCTGGCTACTGAATTTGCTTCATCCCACAGCCTGCCAATACTTAATTTTGGTGGGTTTTAAGGACGTAGTGCAAGCTTTTGTCCGTGCTGTCTGTCTTAACCTGGGCCTTTGGCCAGAAAGTATTAATCCTGTCAATGTGCAGGAGTGGGGAAGGCTGGGGAGTGTTTGATTGTGCCAGTTGCTGGCATCAGCTCATTTTAAGCTTCTGGAATGAACCTACTTATGACTGAATGCTACAGTGTAAATTCTGCAAATAGAACAGATAAAATAATCTCAGTTATTTGATCTCAGCATTTGTTCACATATGCCACTCCAGAGATTTAGAAGGCATTACTTCATACAAACATTTAATTATATTTCATTATGATTCTATAGATATTTTTATGTTCAACAGGTAGGGAAAAAAATAATGTGTTTTTCAAACTTTCAGTCACTTTCAGAAAGTGATGCCTGCTAAAACACAGCACACATAGCATAGTAAAATCTCCGTGCTACGTTACAAACAAAAGAAACATTCTGTCTTAACTAAATTAAAGTAGTACAAAACTTCTGCAGAGTGAACTAAAGCAAGGAAGATTGTGAAAACTTTAGGGAGGAAAAAGCCCTGTCCAAGTGTGTGCAAATATAAATACGTGCACATGCATTCATGCACACCACCAGCTGCTCTCTGCTATACCTGGTATTCCTATCAACAGATCTCAAGATTCAAAACTGTGATTGGCAACTCTTTACTAAATAAAAGAGCAAAAGTTTGGGGAAAGCTGATGAAGAGCGAGGTTTCAGAGCTACTAATAAAAGATGAATCAGTGTTTGTTAAAGTACAGTTCAAATTGTGCGTTTTTGCATCTTAATACTTTCTGTCTTCCTGGATGCATTTTTCTCCCTCTTCCTCTGTCACAATCCCAGCTACATCCTACAGCATTAGGATGTTCTGTTAAGCACATGTGCAACTGTGTTTTTAAGCCTTGTAAAGGCTTGCTTATATCAAAAGATGTACCATTACAAAGACCACATAGGCTAGACTCCACAAATGTATTTTTACAGATGAAGTAACTGTGGTAATCTTCCTAAACATAAATGATAAAAAACACATAGAAGCAACCAATGTTAAGAGATGGATTTGAAAAATCTTTTTGAAATATTAAGAAATAAGTCAGATGCAAGGCTTGTCCTTTTACTCCAGACACATAGAAAAAGAATTAAATGGGAGAATGCGAGACTAACCACCCCATCTGCCTTTGTAAGTCACCCAGACCAGACGCAGAAATGCTATGGAAGTTAATGCAATGAACCCCAGAAGTGTCACTTTCACAAATCTCAAGAGGCATCATTGACCCGAGGCTGGCTGCAGTTTCTGCCCCAATTCCAGTTTAATGTATTCCAGTTTGACCCTCAAGCGACAGAGCTGCTCGAGAACACGCTAAGAAACAAATGCAGGCAATTGCTTTGACATAATTCTTTTGGACGCAGGCAGATCGAATGTGCTGATGTCAACAGAGACCAGAAAAGAATTTTACCCAACCTCCTTTCCTCACTGAAGAAAACAATAAGAGAAAACAAAGCACAACCCAAAACGTAGCCACACACATGCCCACCTCTCAGCAGCAAAACTAATACATGCCATCTAAGGAAGGGAGAACAAAGACAAACCTATTATTTGGATGGATACAAAGCATTTCATTTATAGCTTAAATTCACCTGACTTGTATATACAATAGGCTCTTTGCACATAATAGACATGAAACATCCGTTCCATAGAGGATATATATCTAATACCCCAGGAACAGCGTAATTCAGTCCTTTATGGCCATACTACATTCAAAAGTGTTCCTAACACAGTACCCCCACCTAAAGCAAATTGCTCTTCTTCCTTCTCTCCTGTTCTTCTAAAATTTAGGGGACTGCAAGGACCTGCTTTCAATATGATTGTCAGGATGATACTTTCCTGCCTTGGCATTCATTTAAATGCCCAAACTTTAGCAACTTCGAGGCTGCATAGCTCAATATCAGAGAACATTAAGGCAACACTGACAGGGATTGCAAGAATAGAAACTGGGGATATTTTTTTCCGAGAGAAAGATGAATTGAAGTAGGAAACCAGATCAAGGAAGCCACGATGACTCTCTTGAGAAAAAAAGATTAAGCTAAAGATTTTCTTCTCTACCTGGTTGCTGTTGCTCCTGAAATAACTTCTGTGTTAAAGGAAAAGAGCAAAAAAACATACATCAATGGTACAGTTTTTCAGAACTTGTAAGGGAAAATACCAGGGTCGAATGTGGCTTGTCCCTGAACTTTATACAATGAAAACAGAACAAAGACACAGATCCCAAGCTCATTCTCTCCCCTCTCTTTTACTTCATCTCCTAAGAAAGTCTTCCACCTCTGCTACTTGCAATTTTCCATTTCTTCTGTTCCTCCAGCTCCGTATGAGTCCACGCAGACAGATTGTCTGTAATGGTATCACGCAAAAAACAGATGAGATCCTCAAGCCTTCCCCTTTCTGTGTGCCTAGAGTGCTTCCAAGAAGAGAAAGTCTTGTGAAGAAATAGATTCTTACTTCCCTTTTCTGCAACTACTTGTCACCCTACCACAATAAAAGTCCACATTGTGCTATCTGATCACAATGAAGAGAGAGAAAAATTACCATTTTGAATGTCCATAAGAAGTATGGTCTCTGAGTGATCAGTCACTGAAACTACTTGACCTAGAAGATCAAACCACCCTACACAAAGAAAAAACAAACTTCTGTCCTTCCTCATCACCCACCCTTTATGTGATCTGCTCCCAAAATGTGGTCACAAAATGTGGTCCACAGTTTGGTTGGCCATCAGAGGCTGCAGGACCTTTTCAGCCTTGTTGAGATCTGTGTAAATGTTGTGATGTTCAGCAAATAAGAGTTTTAGACCACCAATCATCAGGAATTATCAAACACTTTAGCCCCTGGAGTGTGTGATGTGCTGCTCTTTGCACAATCTTCTAGAAAGAAAACTTTGGAATCACTGCTCTAGAGGGTCAGAGAACAAAGGCTGATCAAAACCATGACTGAATGTCCTAAGGAATTCCTTTAATTTCTCATGCTGTTGTGTTATATTTTTTAAAGTGTTTGTTGAGGTGCAAAAGTATGGTTGAAACATTTTCCTAATACTAAGAATGAGAAGGCGGCTTTAACCAATATAGAAATTTACTATCTACCTTGACTTATGTGAGCTCTTTGACACAGACCCATACGACACAGCCCAGAAAGCCAACCATGACCTGGGCTGCATCAAAATAAACATGGCCAGCAGGTCAATGGAGACGATTCTCTCCTCTACTGCACTCTGATGAGACCCTCCCTGGAGTAGTGTGTCCAGCTGTAAGACACAGACCTCCAGCACAAGACCTTGGACTTGCTGGAGCAGGTCCAGAGCAGGGCCACAAAAATGATCAGAGGGCTGGAGCACATCTCCTATGAATAAAGGCTGAGACAGTTGGGGTTATTGAGCTTGGAGAAGAGAAGGGTCTGAGGAGACCTTATTGCGGCCTTTCAGTACTTGAAGGAGGCTTACTAGAAAGATGGGAGAGAGACTTTTTACCAGGACTTGTACTGATAGAACAAGGGGCAACAGTTTTAAACTGAAAGAGGGTGGATTTAGATTGGGCATAGGAAAAACATTTTTACGATGAGGGTGGTGAGACACCAGAACAGATTGCAAAGAGACATTGTAGATGCTCCAACATTGTAAATGTTTAATGTTGGACATGGCTTTGTGTAACCTGGTCCAGTGGAAGATGGACCAGGTTACAAACCAGTATTTCTGTAGACAGAGATAAATAAAGCACCTGCACTCTAGCATTAAGGCACGTGAAAAAGCGAGGATGATACCCACATGATTTTCTCTAAATGCATAGATAATACAAAACAAAAAGCAAGAAGCAAATGCACCGATATCTTTACATTGCTATTTGTATGAAGAGTCAAAGTTTATTATTTCTTCCATACTGTAAAGCTACAGCTGTTATGACAATCATAGCAGTTATTATGTAGTGCACACTCACTATCTTTTCAGACCATGAGAGATCCAATCATCTGCAGGCTTTGAACGCTTCCCTTTAAACACGCTCATCTAAGATGACTCCAGTTTTCAGTGACAATAGGTTATCAGTTGTTTGGCTACTGCAGGCTGTTACAACACTTTTACAACAGGAAATGTGTATTCCATACGTAAGAAGACTACACTTACAAGAAATAACGCAGGAAAGGAAAGTGATCTAGTTTCTATTCTGCTTCCTTCCTTCTGCAGTGTGCTGCATTGGGATGTTTGTTCCAAAACACAGATATTAGTTCAAGGCCAAGATTCTATTTACTCTGATCCTACAAAACAAGCCTGCAGCTAAACTGCAATTCAAGCACCTCAAGCTATTGTACCGCATTCATATTCGTGTAAGTGACTTAGGTAAGCGGGCTAAAAATTTATCTTTTCAAGATTATCGAGCCTGCCTTATCCATGGCTGGCAATTTTTGTGTCAATGCCATAGTTTTAAACCTGCTGTGAACTAAGAACACTTCCCGAAGATGCGAACAGTACGTCAAGCAGGAATTGTCAGCTTTGAAGGGTCTTTGTTGTGGTCTTGACCCTCAGTATTGCAGACTGTAAGAAAATGACCATTGTGCTGCATTTAGGGAAACGGCACAACGCCTTCATGAAGCGCCGCACCCATCCGTGGATGGATGTTACCCAGCTACTGCTGCAGAACAAAGAAACCTGACTGACTGATACACTTCCCTGCTTTTGCAAAACCAGTTTTTAATTTAGGAAGTCTCAGCTAGCTTTTTAAGAGGAAACTTTAAAGCATTCTCTTCTACTTATTCCATTTATTACTATAACCGACAATTAAACGTGTATAATAAATTATAAATGGCGACACGCAACTGCCTCCTGTCTGCAAGCTAGAGGCTGGCAAGACACTCTATACTGCTTTGGTGCCAAATCTGCATCAGGCAGGTTGGTGAATTTAGGGAGTTTTGAGCACCAACAGATTTGCAAGTGCCGACTGCTCATTGCCGGAGTTCTTAGGGAGGGATAAAAGGACGGGTCAGAAAAGGACAGTACTCTGAACTGGGTTGCATAGCTGTAGAAATAACACCCAGGGCTCATTCTTTGTCTTCCATTAAAAGCCAGTAAACCTTTAAAACCCTTCCCGCTATATCCTGTATTTTTGGTGAGCTGACAATACTAACTCTTCTGTATTTATGTGTTAGAGAGGTAGGGGACTTAAAAATATAAATAAAATCAAGGGATACTTCAAAAAGTTACGTTTGTTTTGTTTATGTTGTGAGTAGTGTACTCTTCTGGCAAGGCAATATTGACTCTGAAATGCAGAGTATTTCCCTATGGCTGGGCTGGAGCTTCTGCCTTTTGTTTGCATTTGGGTACTTAGCCATCTTCAGTGAAGATTTTCTCAAGCGTGAAGAATGAGGCTACATATTTTCTTTTGTACATATTTTTTCAGAGTGGTTTTTCAGATGCCAGGAGCATAAATGTAAGTGAAAGAAAACAGTCCCAACTTTGTGAGCTTCCCAGCGCTATATTTTGTATGCTAGTGCTTTTATTTTCTTGCAAGTTCAGCATTGCTTTAATGGCAGCACCCTGGATTCCCCCTGCCCCCAACAAGTGATACATATTAGTACATCTGTTTTCTCTGTAAAGTCTTTTTTGCATTCTTTGCAGGGCACAGGAAGGATGTGGGCTCCTTTTCACATTCAAATGAGGCAAATTAGCCTTTGCCTGGTTCCTACAGTATAATGCTTATTTTACATTTAAGCGTGAGAAAAGGGAAGGAAATAAAACCCAATGCATTAGATGGGTTATATGCTTCATTTTGGTACAAGCCTCGCTTAGCCTTCTATTGCGAACTGCTTTCCACAGGACATAATTTCAGGATGGGGTTCAAAAGTTTAATCATGTAAAGTGACTGAATAGTTTACACAAAGAAACAGCAGCCACAGATACCTTAAACATGAGAAAAAGCTGAAAATGCCAACTTGAATCAGCAGGGCTCAAGCAATCCAGGAGATTCCTGTAGAGCATCAACGGTAACTTCTTCACACAGGTGACCAAAGAGTTGATAATGGGAAATGCTGTGCTGGACCTTATACAAACAAACAAGGGTCAAGGGATGTGCAGGTCAGGGGCAGCATGGGCCGCACTGACCATGAGATGGGTCTTTTTTCCAAAAAGACAGATCACAACCCTGGACTTCAGGAGAGCAGAATTTGGCCTTTTTGGGCATCTGCTTAGGAGAATCTTGTGGGGTACAGTCCTGGAGAAAAAAGGGGCCTAGGAGAGCTAACTGATTTTCAAGGATCACCTTCTGTGAAGTCCGGAAGGGTCCATCTCAATATGCAGGGAGTCATACACAGGCAACAGGAGGCCCATGTGGATGAACAAGGAGCTCCTGACTAAACTCAGACATGAAATGGAAGTGTACAAAAGATGGAAGCAGAGTCAAATAGGGTTAGGAAAGCCAAAGTCCATGTAGAGATGAACCCAGGGAAGGTTGTCAAAAGCAAGAAGGGTTTTCACAGCTACATCAGCAGCAAAAAGACGACTAGGGAAAATGCGTACCTGCTGCTGAATGGGGCATTACTGGTGTACCCTTGAAGTTGATACTGAGGCCAATAGCGTTTAATGATCTATATGATGGTAGACAGTGCATCCTTAGAAGGTTTGGGAGGAGTAGTTGATACCCAAGTTGGTTTTGCTGCTATTCACAGGTACCTCGACAGGGTGGAGAAATGAGTCAACAGGCACCTTCTGAAGTTCAACAAAGGGAAATGCGAAGTCCTGTCTTGGGGAGGAATAAACCCATGCTGGGGGATACATGCTGAGGGCTGACCAGCTAGAAAGCAGCTCTGTGGGAGAAAATCTGGGTGTCCCAGCGGACACGAACATGAGTCAGCAGTCACAGACTGGTAGGGGTTGGAAGGGACCTTTGGAGATCATCTAGTCCAACCCCCCCTTCAAAGCAGGTTCACCTAAAGCAAGTTGAACAGGAACACATCCAGGTGGGTTTTGAATACCTCCAGAGTCCCTTATAGCCAAGAAAGCCATCAGTGTCCAGGCCTACATTAGAAACACGATGAGGGAGATGCCCTTTACACAGCACTGGTGAGGCATGTCTGGTGTGCTTGATCCAGTTTGAGGCTCCCTGAAATTTTTGGAGTCCCCAGTACAGAAAAGACATGGACTTATTGAAGCGGGACCAGCAAAGAGCCACAAAGATGGTTAAGAGTTTGCAGTGTTTCTCCTATTAGGAAAGGCTGAGAGAGCTGTGACTGTTCAGGCCAGAGATGAGAAGTCTCAGAGATATGTTATTAGTGTGTATAAACACCTGATGGGACACAGCAAAGAAAACAAGGCAAGACCTCTCAGCGGTGCTCAGTGACAAAACAAGAGACAGTAGGCACAAATTAAAATACAGGAAATGCCACTTAAACATAAGACCCTTTTTTAATATAAGGGTGTTGAACACTGGAACAAGCTGCCCAGAGGGGCTGTAGTGTCTGGAAGTGTCTGACTGGAAGTACTCAAAATCCAACCGGACATGGTCTGGGGAACCAACTTTAAACAAACCCTGCTTTCAGGAGGGGGTTTGGACTAGGTGATCTCCAGAGGCCCCTTCTAACCACAGCGATTTGTGATTCTGTCGGGTCACGCTCAGACCTGCTCCACTTATTCTTGCCCTTCTCTCCCTCCTTTTAGAAACTAGAGACAAAGGCAACAATGCAGTAACATAACAAAAGCACAGTACACATTTTGGAGGGAAATAGTGTGGTTCAAATTCCTGCTTTTTTAGAACCTGTAAACCTCAATGACAGGATGCAAGAAAAAAAATCAAACAACTGCTTGGTAATCTGTGATTTACTACAGGCAGTTAGCACTAGGTGGAAATTCAGTGCACACTCTTTACACTACAGCAACTTCTTGCACACTTAATCGTGCTACACCCCATACACAGGGAAGTAGTAGGATGCTGTAGATTTACACTTGGCTGTACTGATGGCAACCTCCCAGAGAAAACAAGCCCTTAGTTCTGGTCACAGTCATGTGCCAGGTTTGACAGGTTTTACTGAGAGAGCTGGAAGAAGTTTTGACACACCTGCTAATGCACGGAAGTGCTTTTCTCCAGCTCTACTGCCGTCCTCATCCACAGTTCTGGGATGGATGAACCATGGTTCTGGACAGCCACAGTTCAGCAACTGATAGGCTATGTCTTTGGTCTGAGGACTTGCAAGATCCACATCCCAAGTCCCTGTCTGCTCACAAACTACCCCTTGAAATCAGTTACTTGTTGTTTCTTCTGGTTTTTCCCTCACGTTCTGACCTGAGTCACTGTACAATGACCTCTTTTCTGGGCCTGCATGAGCACAGCCCTGCCATGGCCTCCCACTCACCCCTCTGGGATCCGTGAAGTCTGCTCTGGCTGCAAAAGGGAGGCCACGGAGGAGCAGCAAGAATTCTTACTGCCTCAGAGCTGACCCTGGTTTTCCAGACACCTGGCTGTCCAAAGCACACAAGTGCCTACTGTTCTCACCCACCTCTCTCCCCTTTAAAGCCAAAGGCATCCAAATTGATTAGTCTTGCAGCATACAACAGAACACAACACCATTATGTGTGTCGGCCTGAACTTCCCTTCTCCTTCAAGCTCTCTCCTTAAAACAGCAGTGCAAAGCTCCAGCTCAATGACCTAGAGTGAGACAATCGGGTCTGGATTGAGACCCAGACTTCCCCCAAAGCCTGAGCTTGCTCAGTGTCAGGCTCTCACTGTCCTCAAGCCACAGGAGAAACAAGGCTGCTTGATCGGAGCCTGATGCCTTTGACACTGGTTTACTTAAAAGTGTTGTGCCAAAGGGGTACATGGAAGGGTCCTGAATAATTCAGGAAGTTCTCAAAATCAATGCAAGTGAAAATTTATTATAGGCATGCTAGGAGCAGTCAGTTTCTCTCTGCTGAGGCATCCATAGCACTTTTAATCCATAATTTCCATTGTAGCCTGATAAAATAATGAGATTTGTTATATTATTCCTGTCACATGTCCTTTCTGAAGACGCTGGGAGGGTGTGGGAGAGGGAAGAGAGAAAATTAGTTATCAGTCACCACTTGCCAAGAGTAGATTAAGCACTCAGGAGTCACATATTCATGTATAAATGACTCAAGGGAGTTTCATTTATTCCTTCTCTCCTACCTTATACTTCCTTCTGTCCTACAGCCCTTGTTCCCCTGTTACACTAGGTCACAACCCGCCTGCAGTGGACAAGTTGGAGAGTGGTAAAGAATTCTGGTTTTTTCCCCTTTCAGTATGAGGTTTCATTTGGACTCCCTTTCCCAGACCTCAGAGCACGGCTGATTTCCGGGAGCAGAACAGAGAACAAGAATAGAGTTAATCTTTAGTGATGTGATAAAAATCACTCTCACACAGACAACTGGAGAAAGATTTCAAAAGGGCTGTTGTGCCAAGCAAAACGTGAAATTGAAGCCAGCCCACACCTTCCTCCTCATAGACACAGCTCGTTCATTTTCTCCCCGGCACTCCCTCTTCTCTACTAATTCTACCTCAAACGAAATGTTAAGCCACCACTGAGCATACCCTCACACTAAAATGCACTCTGCTTTGAAAGAGGCCATTATTTCCATAGCAAAACCAGAATTTTTTTTATTTTTTTTTTAAATTATAGTTCGTAAAAGCGCATTAGGCAACCAGACTGGAGAGATGGGATAGGAGAAGAGGACACATGGAGATTTGATGGCCGTGGTGCAATCTGAGCTGCGGAGGAGTGGGCAGGTGAGCCGAGCAGCTGGGAAGGGAGGAGAGAAGGGGGCAGCAGGAGATGCAGAAAGGGCCAGCAGCTTGCACTCTTAACGCCAGCGTGCCAGCTGGCAGCTACATGTTGCTGGTTGCGTGTGGGCTGGGAATATAATAGAAGAGATGAGCCTTTAGGGGAGGAGCTGTCTGATAAATCATTAATGAATGAAAATATGAAGTAATCTGTCTGCCTAGGAGGCAGAATCGTCTAATAACGAGGATGGTGGACGAGGAAGACGGAGTCGAGGTTCCTGTCTCACCCACAAGACTGCTGGCACACCAGCTCCTCTTGCCGTGCATAAGAAGATAGACCCGCCTCCTTACACTGAAGGGCTGCTTTCTTACAATCAGCACGGAAACCCCATGATCTAGATGGAAACCTGATAATAAAATTTACAGCGCCCTTTGTGAAAACTGCACCCCCTGCTCCTCTTTTGTCGCAGGCAGCGCACAAAGAGACAATATCCCTTCTCAGAGACAGCTTTCACTAAAACAGGGGGTTTCTCAAAGCCCTAACGAAACCTAGTATGAACTTTTGCCAGCACCAGCGGCATTTAATTTTAAATCGATTAGCTACATACACAGTACTAATTACCCATGAGTATTTTTCAGCAATCAGACTATTGGTTGGAAACGTAAGGGTATGTCTGTATGTGGACAGGGACGCTCTGCTTTCTCTGCGCTCTCCGAAATGAAGAGGAAAAAGCTCAAGAAAGGATGTTGAAAGGTGGGTTTGTGTTTATGGGGATAGCTGCGGGGGCACCAGACACGGGCAGTCGGAGAGCGATGAGGTTGTCAGAGGAAGGGGCAGGAGGTGAGCGTGGTTTGTGCTGCACAAAGACCTAGCAGGATGCGTCGTGCAGCACAAAATCAATACCGACCCCGCAAGAGAAAACAATTGTCGGTTTCGTACGATTCTCAGGCCTATTTGGAAAGATCCTCACAAAGGCGATTCCCAATTTGTTTAAAATCTTTAAGTCTTCTCTTTCCTCTGTCTTAAAACCCCCTGAATGTTCAGGGATTAAAACGGTTTTAAAACAAACACCTAAGAAAGACATGGCGCAAATCAGTGTGAATCCCTCGAATGCTGGCGCGTTTGTGGGATAAGAGATACAAGTGCTTTATCAGTGTACTTAAAATCATGATTTTCCAGAGTAGATTGCAGCAGAAACCATAAATAGAAAACATATAAGGCCGTGACGGAGCCTACGTATATAGAAACTTAACCAAGCAGCTGAGCAGAACTGTGGAGTTTAACTGCATACCTACTTGCCGTGCTGAAGTCCAGTGTAATTATCCTGCCAAACGCCCCTGAGCCACAACAAGGTTATTACCGTTCACCAAAGGACCCGCTTAGGCAATTTTACAAGGAAATTGCCTGTGCCTAATCTAATTGCTAAGAAGTAGCTAAAATTACCTGGAAAGACCAACAAAGAAGCAGGAAGCTCCCAAAGGTTCAAGAAGCTTCACGAGGCTGTTCCTGTAAATCACCGCTGTGGCGATTCGAGCTCCCTGGAGAGGCTCCCAGTCAGAGCCAAACAGTATTTTCCACCCAGAACAAACATAATGCAGGTGAGATGACTTACAGCACAAAAAAGTATGATTTCTGACATGCATAAGCCTTCTACTGGTTACTGAATACATTTACATAATAAGTGGGGTTTGTAAATTATCCACTGATGATGTCACACAGATTTAAATAATCTGCAGTGTCAGCCTCTGCTATTTGCAAGCTGTATCTGACACTTTAACAGTCTTTGCAAAAGATTTAACTGGGCTCCAGTGAAGAATCCTATTTTTCAAGCTTTTGTTTAATCATAAGATGAGCACCATCTATAAAATTTAATAAACGGATTGAGATGGCTTAGACGGTTCCAGGTCCTTCCAGGAAGGTTCCTTCCTTCCAGGTACACAACATCACAAGGAATTTCCTCTGTAAATTACAGAAAGTTTAATTGGAGACTGCTGGACATGTTAAGCTACAATCAAGTTTGTTAACACAGTAACTGTACAACACTACTTGCTAAAAAACCACACAAGTACTTTTGGAGAATCACTTCTAGCTTATGTCCAAACTGACCAAGACCAGATTTCTGTTGGTGCTGTCACCAACAGCTACTTTGACACATTGTGTGGACTGTCACGATTTAACTTGCCTACTGCCTGCTATTTTGGTCACGTGTTCTCAGGTTTAAAAAAAAAGAAAGGAGAAAAATTAAATAAATCTCCCTTCACACTCCACCACTCCACTGACATAGATGAGCCCAGGACAGATGACCTGGATTCAAACTGGTTAAATACAAGAAAGGGCAAGTCATGAGCAGACAAAGCAAGCTCCAAGGGGATTTCTTTCAGAGACTTTCACAGTTTTCTGGTGCTTCAACCAACCCTGACTCGCAGAGCATATTAAATTTGCTGCTCTCCCTGTCCAATATCATTAGAGAACTGTCTGTCAAATAACAGATTTCTACCAAAGCTGGTTATCAACCTGAAGAAACTGTACAAGTAATTGTCAGCCGTGCCTAGAGTGTCTTCCTCCTCCACTATGGAACTGAAAAGATTTTTATATACACACACACACACACGTGTATATTATTTCCCCCCATTTTCTTGTTTTAAACAAGGAAAATTCTTGTCTGGGTGACAAGTAGAAGTGTCTCCAACCCAGAAGAGCCTAGAGCTACACCTTAAATCTCCTGGAATTTATCCCAGACAGAAGAGATCCAAAAGAAAAAGAAGATAGCAAGACATTGACTGTATTCACAGGTAGCTTCTAAAAGAGTTATATTCTGAGAAAAAAATACCATGAGAATTGCTGGTTACAATGGGATTGAAGCAACAGCAACAATTTGACATAAAAATTCTCTACACAGCAGCACTCTTACAGCTCCTGCTGAAGCAGGATGGTGGCCTGGAATGATACTGGTCTCTCAATGTATTGAGGAAGACTTTTCTTAGAGAAGAAAAGGTGGTTAAAAGTCATAGCTTAGGAATTTTTTTTTTCTTTAATCAGAAGTTCAACTAGGGACATATTTAATACGGCAAGAGAAACTTTCAAAGATAAACAATAGAAATATTTAATACAGCAATTAGAAGTCCCCTGTAATACATGTGATTTTCAATGATGTCTCAAATAGGTGCCTTAAAGGAAAAACATAATTTGATTTCTGGAGAGTTAAAGGTGCTGTAAAAGGGGTCTTGCAACATAGGAGTAACAGATCTCTGTTTCCCACAAAATTTAAAATTCGGGTCTCATACATTCACCCATATCATGCATGCATAAAAGCATGGGTAAAAGGAGATACAAATCTGGGGACCTACGTTGGACAGGAAAAGCAAAACAACAGCAATGACGTGAGTGTGAGCTCTTCCCAAAGACCCTCCTTGCCTGTGCACAGCGAGAAGCTCGAGTGCTTTGGTCTCTCTGCCTGGAAATGGAGCTCCTTTCTCAGAGCTCTGCCCAACACCCACCTTCCGAAAAGTCTTTCTGTGCAACGTGCAACAGAGAGCCCTTTTGCACGCTGCGGCAAGAGATAATAGATGAAGGGCGCTACATCTTTTACTGAGCACGAGCCACGTGAAACTGCTCAGAGCAAGACAGGAGCCACAGTTACGTGCAGGATTTGCTGCTGTTGATAATAGCCAATGGCATATTCCATATGCACGACCAGACAAGTTCCTCCAACTAACTGTGTCTGAATAACATCTACACCACATGAAGAGGATGGCACACATGTGGAAGGCACATGCCACGCTAAGACAGAAATGATGAATACTTTAGTATCAACACCCAAGAATTCTGCTTTACGCTAGCAATGGAGCTTGTGTCTTTGGCGTGCTCTTACTTCCTCAGGGTTAGCAAGCAGCCTCTTGATTTCAACACAAGCTTTTCTTCTGCTTTGTCAGCTTTGAATAGTGCTCTCTCTCATCTGAAACGCTTGGCTTATAAACAGTCTAATCCAAAAAAAAAAAACCCGAAGATATATACTGTCATTTACAGCTGTGAATGCTAATCCCCCAACAGCATCTAATGACATACAGGAAAGCCTGGTGGTTAGACTCAAACTAAGCCTCCCTGTGTAATTACAGTCAGAGGGCAAACCTCAAGAGTAAAACGTTTAAAAAAGCAAATGGAATGATCTTGGGCTCCTGCAAAAGCATTTAGCAATACACAAAAATGGTCATAGAGGATATCTATAAAATAAGACTGTGGATGTTGCATAGTCTTCCTAGACAAAAAGTATGCCATTTCACTAATATACTTTTTTTTTTTACTCTGTGTGTTTGGCACATTTGGTATAATTACCATGGTAGAAAACAATGAGACATCTACAGCATCTGTCAGCTGTCAATCTCTATGTTTTCTATATGTCTACAGATGTATTCAGACTTATCCTGCTCTATAGATAGAGCAGAATTTCATGTAATGGATCTCCCATCAGCCTCTGTCTTACAAGAATAAAGACAGTAGTTGCCTAAATATTTATCACCAAAGGATGTAAATGGAAAGAAATGGGGGGAAAAGAGGATTACGTTTGATAGTAAACTGCATGCAGATAGAGACTAATACCGTAATATTGAAGAATTAGCAGAGAGGGGAAAAATGGACAACTCCTAAGCGTCACACACAACCAACAAAATGAGGACTTTCTTAAACTGATGTTTCAGTCCAACTACAGCGAACTAGGCTCAGAACCCATCACAGCAATGGGTGCTGGTGTACCGATGCAAATGCTAGCTTTAAGCGTATTGTACCATAATTTGGTGTAAGTTCACACTGGAAAAAAAAAAAAAAAAAAAAGACAAACATTTAACTTAAGCAGCAAAAGAGGACCAAAGTGTGTCCAAAGTGTGCAGTGGAAGTTTCTTTCCACAGAGCCTTCTTTCTAACTACCATCTTAGCTGCATGAATGGGAAGGTTTGTTAATCAAGGACCAAAGCAGTTAACAATTCAGATCACATCGAAGATCTATGTATATTTTTTTAACTAGTAATTTTACAAAGAATCTAAAAAGCCTCATGCTATTTATGCTTTTATCCTTCTGCCTGTAAAGCCACTTGCTTCAGTTATCATGATTTTTGTACAAAATAAAATAAAAGGTAAGAAATGCAGTTTGAGGAAAAAAAGGACAAAACTTATGTCAGTAAATCAATACGGTCTGAAAGGTTGTTACAGGATTAGACACCACCTTGTAAGACTAGAAAGACAGGACTCTCAGTACTGAGCACAGGACTCAAAAGCCTAACAGACTGAGATAGTAGATTTTATATTTCTCACTACTGCTGTTGCATGACATGATCAAGGATGTACACAATCTTCAAGGCCTTTCAAGCTTTTGCCAGAGGGAAAATTTCAAAGCAGACTTCTCCCCGCCTCATAATACTAAATGGGTTGGGCAGGAATGACATTTACACAGCTGAATCTCTTATTATATTCCCTTAAAAAAAAAAAAAAGGGGGAAAAGGAACAATATGACTTGCTGTATTAGATATATTCCTATAGGTGGGCAGAGAACAGGTATAAAGGTCACAAGGACAAAACACTATTTATTAGAAGGCTGTATAAACCTCTGCTAGCTCTGGGTTTTTCAGGGTGATACTTTCAGCATGAACACAAACTTCTCATGAATTTAAGCTCACTGGGTATTTTCTAAAAATCGGCATCAGTGATTTCCCTGATAACACATCTTGGGAAGAGCTGACTCTCCCAGACCAGTGAAGGCTCTGTGGGACCCCTTGGAGCCCACAAAAGCTGCTCTCCGTTGGTAGGAGGGCTACTGCAGGATGATGCAGAGCACTGCCTGACAGAGCTTTTCACCTCAGCTGATGGAGAGTGACATGTCAAGCAGGAATCTCCCCCTCCACTGAGCACTGCCCTTCAAGATCCACCCATCTGCATTTTTATTTTGAAACGGGTATTGTGACACAGTTTGAGAATGCAGGCATTCTCAAAACATGCACTCACGCATGGTCTTCACACTATCTTCTTTAGTTTCTCTTCTTGGTTTTTCTGGATTGCTTCCCAGGCTTTCTTTTATCTTTGAGTTTAGCAAACTGATTAATATAAATAACTCAATGTCCAAAAATATTCAGCTTTCGTAATCTGCAATGAGATCTCTCCTCTTCTTCATGCTCCTTTATATGCAGTTTTATTGTGTTTGTGCCAGATGAGCATTTAAACGCGAGGGAGACGCAATGAGAGATGAAGAACTAGAGCAGTGTGTTTATGCTGTCAGGTGGAAACAGACACTTGTGCCTAGAGACCCATACCAAACTCTTATTGAAGAGATAACTTGCCTACAGTATTTACTGCCCAACATAAAGATTCGCAAAAGGCACGGAGAAATCTCCTAAACAAATCCCATAATAATTAAATCTTCTTGATACCGCAACATCCTATACCACGCACACACATGCATTCTGTCCTCCATTTAGTTTCAGCAGCCTCCGCTGTGCTTGGCTGATAAAATAATCTCCCAAATGATTGTACCTCTAAAATCTATTCAATCCATGAAGTGTTGATGAGGCAGAATTAATGTCGAGAGAATTACATTAACCACCCCCCTCCCCTTTTATTTCATAAAAGAAACTCTCTTGAAGTAAAGCAGCACCATGGCTGCACTACAAAATACAGCATGCTCAGGTCAGGAAAATCTACACCCATCCACACACCTTAAACTCTACCGACGCATATACGTATCACTACAACACCTATTCATTTAGTAAGAGCCTTATCCAAAGAAACAATCTTATCTGATGCGAAGGAATCATGCTCTCTATTCCCTTTAATCTCTGGTGTGATTCGTGCCTTACACACAGCTCGTCGTGCAAACCAGGCACCGGGTAAGTGCCCTGCCTCTCTCTGCGGCGTTCCTCGCTCCCTGCGCTGCGGGCTCATTAGTTGCAGGTTGAGAGCATTACCTACTAAGACCCCGTTGCTGCCTGATAATAAAATTGGCACAAACAGGCCCAAGTTTGGCAATATTCTCCGTGCTGGATGTTTGCTGGGAGATTTCTCGCCCCCTCCCCCCCCCGGCCTTGCTTTGTTGCTGTTTTGGATTTTTGGCATGACTTCAGCCAAAATTTTTCAAGCTAATTCTGGAACAAAGCATGGGAAACTGGAGTGATTTGTTCATGTTAAAAGCTTCTGGTCATCCCTTAACAGCTCGACAGGTTTTATGATTTGGACAATAATTTGCAAGGTGTCAAGGCAAAATCTTTGTATTTTGATCTCTGCAGAAAACTCCCAAACATGACTAAATTGCTAACTTCCGAAAAAAAAACCCTCTATTTGCATGAGCTCACTAAGGAGGTGATGCTTCCTAGCAACTAAATTCCCTGAAGTTCCCACTTACAATGACCCAGGATCCTGCTACCAGCTGGGTGGGACCTGCCTGCTCCAAGCTGCACTTACACTTTAATATTAAATAATCAGAGCTGGACGTGAAACCAGGTGCAAGACTGTTCCATATCTAAATCTGAATTCATAATGGGTTGGATCACAGTGGCCCCTGCAGCGTACAACATACAGGTTTTCATTCAGTCCTCTAGGGGGGAGGAAGAGGAACAGAAGGCATGAGAACATGCCAGTGTGGTGGAACAGGAGTTTTTGTATCAACTGCACAGTGACAAAAATACCCTCATGTACATATAGAAAAGACCAAAGTTGATGTAATGCTCCCTAAAGCAAGATCTGAATTTTTAAATTTAATGCTTTTCTTTCAACAGAGCACTTGGAGGGCTTGTTATCTAGGTTTAAGAAAACCCAACCAATTTACCACTTGCAAAATCCTATTATGGATCTTCAAGCTGCTGTAGCATCATGATCCACTGCAAACCTCTCTGCCATTGAGCATGTAGGGTTATCTGATTTACTAAATTGAACACAAGTATAACAATGCTTCACATCTCTTAAAAGACCAGACTAAATCCAACCTGATCGGGACTGCAGACATGCAGTTCTGGGCAGGGGACAAGCCCCATCCCTTCAAAATCTTATGGGCCAGATTGAATATTTACCACCCCCAGCGACACCAACATGCACATCTTCTGCACAGACTAGACTGGAAGAAAAGAAACAGACTAAAATTGAAGGATTTGTAGGCATAGCATAGCAAATTTTGGTAAACCCCAAGATATTTTAAAATGCTCAAGCATTTCCACACACTTTAGTTCCTAAGGATGCATGATAATCCTCAGCCCATAGGAACAAATAACGAAGGTACACAACAGAAGCACATTATGAGGCACATCACTGCCCAAATTAATGACTCTGGAAAATGAAAAGCTACTAGAAATAGGACCAAAATGCACCAGGTCAGCCCTAATTACAGAGAACAGCTAATGATTCTGGCAAAGACTCTTGTGGGCATGGCAGAGTACAGGTAATAAAGCAGGTTACAGCAGGTTATTTGGGCAGTGAGAGCGCATATTCCAAGCTCTTTGCGGTTAATGCATAGCTGGTCTATAATACTTTATGTCAGAAACCTGACATAAGAAGAATCACGAAGAGAAATTCAATAGCATTTTTGGTAGACATCAAGGATGTAAATAATTGTACCATACAAATCAGACACACAGGAATGCAAGAGGCATCACAATCTTTCTAAAGGCAAACAAAGTTAATATGCATAAAGATACTGAAAACCTGTTTTTTATATAATTTTGAAAAGTTAAAGCAGGAACTGCCTGCTGAATTGTTGTTTAAAATAAAGAGAAAAGAAAAATGTGACTGTCTTAATGGAAAAAAAAAGCAAACCAAAACACCAGATGAGTGTCTTAGCAGCTGAAACCCAAATTTTCCACGATACAGCTGAGCAACTAGGAATAACTGAAACCATTGTTTAAGATGGTTTAAGATCATCTACAGAGAAGTGTGTGGATAGGAGCACAGTACCTCAGATTTCAGCTGAAAAAACAAAAAGCCCCCAAAACTTGGGGAGGTACTGCTGCCTAAATACAAAGTGAAAAGAGCAGTGGACTTGCAGGCCCCAAGTTATACATTCAGCTTCAATGTCTATGTTTGAAGCATTCACAGCTTTCCTGGGAAGAGAAAATCTATAAGAAAAAGGACAAGCACACAGCAGCACACCTGGCGCAGGAAGATGCACGTCAGGTTTATGATATATCACCCCCTCTATTCACTTCACAGCTTGATCCTCCTCTGGTCTTGGTGGCTGTAACCAACTACAGGGTCTACATGGACAGAACACTATACTGTACAGCAGAAGTCATGCTTAGAAATATAACAAACTCTTATGAAAGGCAAGAGTTCCAAGGGGAGTCTGGACTGGTAAAGAGCAGTCTGACTAGTGAAAAAAGTAAACCACAGATAATACCAAGGTTTTCTGTCCTGCATCAGCCATGCTTCTCGGGATTCCTTGCAGTTGTGTAAGTATTTGATGCAGAGGGATGGCCGTTCTGTGGCCGCCTACTGAATGCCATGCTCAACACAAGACAGGTCAAACCTGCAGTGACACACAAATATCTGCTCTGACATCCACAAGGCTGCTTTGCAGAAATTTCATCAAAAGAGGTCTCTTCTCACTCTGCTCAGGAAGATATCATCAGCTTAGCTGAGGGAGTTCTAAATTCAGCCAAGATTTCCCTCCCAGCATTCAAGTATACTTCTCTAATCGGCTCCTAAAACCAGTATGGATTTTTGATCTGGAAGCTGCATGACCTTTTCTAGGACTTTGATACAAGATGAATAAATAACCGCTGAGCCTCTGAGCTCAGCTGCTACGTCAAGATAAATTCAACATGTTCTCTTGATGTCCAGTCCTCCTTGGATTCTGTGGGTTAAAGACAGAGACTAGACAAAACTGTTTCCTTCTCTTATATTTTTTGTAATTATTTTTAAACTCTCTGGGAATTTGGAATGCCACAGGCAAACCTAGAGTGAGGTCAGAGATATTTCGGAGATCTTTACAGATGAGAAACTCAAGGTTCCTGACTATTCTACCTCAAAATAAGATTTTGCAAACAGTTTGAAGTGGGAAGAGGGTAAGGAATCACTGTGAAAATAAGCAAAGTTGGAAGAATCTGTTCATAATGGCTCCAGGAAAACAATATTAGGTTCTACGGCAAAATCCTGGAGCACGGAGTGGTAAAAACTCAGCTCCAGACTGGCTTGAAGAAACTCTAGGGTGTTTACAATCCAGCAGTGAGAAGAGCCTGTCTTCATTGGCTTATATCTCCAAGCAGGTCAGGAAAACATGCTTTCAGGAGTATCAGTTTGTCAGCTCCCAAGTTTCAAGATTCAACCAAGTTGAGCAGCCGTGCTCTCCAAGTCTGAACATGAACCACAGGTTGATAAACACCGCCCAGACAGAACCTCTATGAACAAGGTTGTGTGTTTCCCCCCCCACTAACAAGTTTACTGCTTCTGTGTGGCACCATATTTCCTTGGAGCCACAGGAAGCAGCTTGCCTGATTTTGGGATCTTCTCCAAAACTCCTGTCTCACAGTCAGAGAAGATGCAAAGTGTGCACCGACTGACAGTAAGCAACAACAAGGAGAAGCAAAAAGGAAACGCTTTTTCACTCTGAGGATGGTCAGACATGGGAACAGGTGCCCAGAAAGGCTGTAGAGTTTCCAGGCTTGGCATTCAGTTGAATTTTGAAAATCAAGGTCCTGAACAACCTGACCTGATAGGACTAGTTTCTAGTTGGGGTTTGGACAAGATGACATCTGGCAGTTTCTTCCAATTAAAATTATTCTATGATTCTAAGAAACATGCTGTTTCTTCATGCGGTGTCTCTTTCCTCTTGCTGCTCTTGAACTATGCTCTTTTATGCAGCCATGGAGACTAGGCTGGTTTCAGCTGATGCATCTTTGAAGGGAAATTAAAACACACCAATCTTACTACCAGCTCTGCCAATAAGCTTTTTTTCCTTAGTGTTACACAGCATCACTATTTCTGAATTTTGACTCTACTCCCTTGACCTGTGTGCACCATGGCTTTGTCACACTCTGCACAAAGATCAGCAAGTCTGTAAGGACATCGGACAACTTTTTGGATTAAAGTATTGTTACTACCACCAAAAAGAAAACTAAATATAGCTCCTATCCTCTTTTGCAGTAACAGAAGTCAGCACAAAATCTCATGGACTAATGAGCTCATGCTGCTGGTCTGTAGCTCATCTTTGGCCCTGTAACTAAATTCTAGTTAAATAATTGTTGTTCTTATTTCCCAGCATATGGGTACAGGTGCAAGTTTACAACATGACATGGTCAGAAAAAACAAAACGTAGAGAGGAAATTGCTTAAAAAGATGAGCTACAGGAGGGTTTACCCAGGTACCGTTGTACAGGGCCTTTTGTGTGTTTGGCCAACTTCTTTGTAAAATTCTGGTTTTGGTTATCTTATATTTTCTTACCTTTAAGACTATATATTCTGCAGAAGGCTAAATGATCTACATTTAAACATCTGTTAGCTAATCCAGATCTTTTTGTATGACGTAACAACATCTGTTTTTTTTTTTAAAATGGCAGAAAAGAACAAGTGTTCTCACAGAGCCAGTCTTTGATTTCCAGTTTTCTGCCCTGCAGGCTATCTGACTCTGAAGTCTTCTGCCAGTGGAGAATAAGCCAGTTTTCATCTGCAATCTGCACATGCTGGCTGAAGAAAAACCACCAGTCCAATACCCTGCTCAGCCAAGGGAAAGAAGGGACACAATCTTCTTCTGGCTTTTTTTTCCCCCAAGACAAGACTGATGGTGATAGACTGGCACCAGTCAGAACTGTATATCTTGTCAGCCTGCTAGAGGGAAAAACAGGATGAGCCTACAAAATGCTCCAGATCTGCTGCTTTTTTGCAGGTTAGAAGAGTTTTCTCAGGATTACTTCCCTCCAGTTGGGGCATGTCAGTAATTACCACCCGTTCTTCTCTGCCTCCTTCTCCTCACAGCTGGGCAACTCAGCAGCACAGACACATTGCCCGTGACGTGCCATATTCCCATAGTGCCTGCAGCACCAGGAGTTTGTAGGAAGCTGGTTCCTCTGGAAGGGTTGTATACAGAACAGCCAGAGAAGCAACAAAGCCTGTCACGTGGGACGGAGAGGAAGAATAGGAAAACTGGTATAGCACACACAGGAGCATTAACTGCCTCCTTATCTTTCAGGCATAAGCAAATCATCCTAGCTCCATGTGGCAAGTCTGCCATTCTGGGAATGGATGGAAAGATTAGGGACAACCCCACCACTTTGGGAGGTATGTGCTCCCTCTACATTATTTTTGCTCTTGATTTTTTTATACCACTAGCAACGTTTTTTTGTTCCCCTTGTTTTTAAATTAGGCCTTTGTGTTTCTTCTGCTCTAGGTTTTAGCTCAACCACTCTTCAGCACAATATAACAGCTACAAACACAATAAACGGATGCCACTGGAGCAAATGAAACTGCATTCCTTGCCCTGAGGCCCAGCATGCTGTTTTCTGTCAAAGCTTCTCATACTGCGAGGCTCCATACCAGAGGAAGAAAACCACATAGAATCAACTATGTCTCTGTATTTCCTGTCAGCTAAAAAAATTAAAACTGAAAAAAGCTAAAACAATCTTTCTGAAATTCTCATTGGAAATTAAAATTGATCAAAAGCACCACTTACCAGAATTTTCCCCGAAAACAGAGCAAGTCTACATTCACCACATTTCCTCAAAAATGGCTCAAAGACATGCCCTGTGAAATAAGACAGAAAGGGAAAGAAAAAATTAGTGAGTGGGACACCACAATTTATGTTACACTTCTTTCTCACTTTGCTAGCATTTATCACCAAACTACTACCATTTTTTCTGTTTTAGGGAAGGAGGTAAATGGATTTGAACCTTCACATCTAATTATTAAATTCCACTGGTATTATGCAGAACATTAAAATAATTGCAGGACTCCCTCAGACTGCTCAGACACATCACTGTCATGGACACGACAGCTATTCAGATTTCAGGGAGAAGAGGTCAACAACATGAAACACGCAGCAGCATACAGCAAGTGTGCCAATTATTTTAGATCCAGCCCTAAAAAAAATGGCCAGCCCAATATCTCTTAGTGGTTTTGCTTTGAAAAACTGTTTTTGAAATATGATGCATGTAAGGCTCTTGACAGCCTCCGCGTTTGAAAACTACACAAAGAAAAAAAAAGGCTTTATGCCACACTTCTTTTTAGACTATATTAATTACTCGTTGTTCTCTAGAAGAACAAAGAGGAAGAAGAAGTCAACGCAATATCCAGCTCGACACACACGCTAGGGCCAGTTTGAAGAAGATGGAGAACAGAAGTGACAAATGCCATCATTTTGCCAGCCCTGAGTAAATTTCAAATGACAGCTACTCCTTATTTTTCCTTGAGGCGAAATCTTTGAAAGAACAACTCATGGAGCACAGACTAACAATGATGTTAAAACGTTTAGTCTGTAAACTCCTAGAAGATGAAGGATCTATGATTCTGCTGGTGTTCAGGTTTGGGAACAGTAACTGTACAGCAAACGAAGAAGGACACATGTTTCAGTGCCCAGGTGTCTGCACCAGTGGAGTTAGATGGAATCTGAACTCCTTTAAGCTCCCATTCACCCCCAAGTACATGGCTGAATTTTCCACGAGAGAGGCATCTGTGAAATTATTGCTGGATGAGTAACTTTACAGCTATACAGGGAAAACTTGGAGCCCTGCATTATTGATCGTGAAAATCTGCCTCAGCTGCAGAAGCAGCAGCACGTCTCCTGAAGGATGCTGTAGGCATCCTCAGGAAAGGAAGGGGGGATGACTTATTAGGTCAAATTACTTTTACTGGTCATGGTTACATGAAAAATAGCTAGGAAAATAAAATTTCTATTAAAGAATCGCCAAATACATCTTCCTTAAAACATGGCAACCGGATTACACTGCTCTAAATCCTGACTAGTAAGCAGATCTCTGATCTCATAAGGCTAAGACTTCATTTTGGGTGGAGAGTTCAGGGGGGAGAAGTAAAAAAAATAATTAAAAATCAGAAGGGGCTGCTGTGAAAGATTCTAGGAACAGACATTTTTAATCACAAAACTACAAACAAAAGTATCTTCTTTTCTACTTGTTTTCTTTGTTTAGTGGTTGAGAAAAAAACCTGGGCATATCAAGGAATAAAGAAAAAAACTCAATGCCCCCTCCTTCCTCAACACCTTTTGTACAACTTGGCAGAATCTGCGAAAACACTGAAAAAAAGCTGGGTTTTAACTGCTTTGCTCAAACTCGAGGAAGGTAGTTATTATTCCAGTGCCATCCATTTCCCTCCCTAGCTTCCAGGCATTTGGCCTGGAAAGAAAAAATCAAGTCTAGAAACCTTCCTTCTGCCTCTGAACTAATTGGATAACATCTGCATGAAGAAAAGTTAGGAGCTTAAGAGACGAGCCAGGTCCGAAACAATCCAATAGCACCTCGACTCTGGATTAGCTCATTATTTTCTTCTACACCAAGAGGCTGATTTAATAATTTCCCCAGAGAAGTGACAAATAAGGGCAACTCTGTCCTCCACACTGCCGGTCCCACAAATACTTGAAAGACAGGGGCTGGCACTGCTGCCAAAGGGGGCTGAGCCCCTGCCCTGGCACTGGTGCAGAGCTTCTGGACGCGGCCCCAGCAGTGCTTCCTCCCTTCCTCCCTCCTTCCTTCCCTCCCTCCAGTCCCCCCCAGCACAAACACCTGTGCAGCAAATGGGGCAACTGGGATTAAAGTGAACTGGGCGAATTCTTTACCCCAGTTCATAAAGTAACTGGGGGAAAAAAAAAAAAAAAAAAGAAAAAAAAAAAGAAAAAAAGCTGATGCAGATACAGGATTTGGGGAATGGCACGTTGGCTTATTTGGCTCCAGTGCTAGTTTCAACCAACAGTAAAACTCCACTGTTATGGTGCTGGAATGCAGGCAGCTGCCTTAATACATGCTAAAGGAGTCCAGTCCAAGTCCTCTGGTTGAGACCACGGCCAAAAAACTAGCAAGAGGGCTAGGTAAAGGGGTGTCTAGTTAAATCTGAGGCAGAGACATGACTTACCATGTCTCTAACCATGCCAGATCTTTTGAACTTTGAGGTGGCAGGTTGAAAGCTTGAAATTTTTCCAGAGGATGCCTTTTGCTTGATTTTGGAAGATGATGCAAAACGTGCGCCGTCTCTCTGGATACAAAGGAGACGAGGTATTTGAGGGTAGAGTGGGGCAGGGATGGAGAAGGGAAGAGAATATTTTTTGCTGCATAACCGGGGGCAAGGGCTGGACATGGCTTGCAGAGAAAACCAAAGATTGTTCACTCTTTCTTTGTATTCAACCTTTGGTCTGTACAGGACTCAGTTTTAGCCTTAACGATTTTCATTCTACTGAAGCATGTAGGAGGAATAGTCATTTTTCTTGAAGGCTTTGGATAATGTTACTTATCTCCAAATTCTGACCAGCACTTCTTAGAAAAGCTTTCCTGACTTTGAAGAACACAGCATAGGAAACGAAAAATAAGTTAATATAGGATTTGAGGCACATCAGTTTTGGCTTCTTTTGCAATTAGTATAATAAATAGAAGAGGCGAAAAAGGTTTGTCTGACCAGAATTACTAATGGAAGAGAGTTTGTCTTTCCAAGATCCTGTGCTTGGGAAAAATGAAAACCTGGAGGCAGCCATCTGACTATTCACTGAAAGGTGCACTTCTTTCCGATAAGTCTATTTTTACACATAGTTCTTTTAAAAGAAGGCATTGACCATAAAAGGTTTTGATTTACTTCTATAAAAGTAAAGGAAAAAAACGTTGAGAATTAAAACCTTTTCTGAAAAAAATTTGCATTGAACTCCCCTTCTGCTTGCCATCTAAAATCAAATACAGAACGTGGATGCTTTAGAGTACCATCAATTGAATAGTATTAGATTTAAGCAACGTCAGCTTGCCGTAAGTAGTTGCAATTAGCCACCCATCCCAGGCCAAAACATTTTCAACATGGTTAACCCAAACCATGACACACACACCACCGTCAATATTGAAGCGGTGTCCAAATGAAAGCTGCCCAAGCACCTCCTCCTAAATCATAAGACACGGTAAAATACTTAGCACACCAACAGACATGAAAAGTTGCTCTGAAGTTCAAAAAAAACTTGATTTGAAACTTTAAAGGGAAACAAAACACTCTTGGGAAATAATCAGTCTTACTATATGCCAGGAACAGCCTTTTCCTACAAGCAGCACCAGCTTCAACAAATCAGATTTTTTTACCAAAAAAACATACAACCCCCCTCCCCAGTGTTGCACATACACCAGCAGTGTTTCTGTGTAGCCTTGTGTAAAAATCACATCCTTTTTTTGTAAAGAAAAAAAGTATTTTGTGAAACAGAATGTGGTGAGCAGCATAACCACGTCATTCGTGTATTGGGTTTCATGACATTGCCTGCTTCATGAGACAGCCCTTGCTTATTCTCATTAGCTTCCAGATATGGTTTTGTCAGTTCATACTGAGGTCAGAATTAAGTTTATTACCACTGGCAAAAGAGAAATCACTGTCAGGAGACATAGTAACTACTACTTTTTCAAGCCTGCACTCCCAAACCCGTTAACATCCACCAACTCCAAGGATCTTGTGGATCAAGTCCACTGCGAACAATTCTAGACAACAGCCCACAAAACCTCCTTATTTTTTATTAAAGTAAAAATTGTTCAGTGACAATTTGCCCACTGTTTGAAATGGATAAAAACATGATTTAAAGCATAAAAACAGTTACACAGAGGATTCTGGTCCGGCACATGTTGCAGTTGCTGCAGTTCATGTGAGCATCACCCAGCTGGAGGAAGTGGGCTGGCTGAAGTCATAAGTGGTCTTAAATACTTTTCAAATGCTAGTATATGCAATTCAGTTTATGATACTCAAACACAGAAGAAAATCTACATAATGATAAGCATCTGTCAGTTTTCTATTAGTAACATGCTTCTGCTGCTGTTTTTTTCAAACCTCAAGTAGAAGCAGGCATCCCTGTTTTTTGGGCTGCTATTTTACTTGGCAAAAATTGGGAATAAGGTTTCCAGGTTGGAGAGCAGTTTACAGATGAACATATCTGGGTCAAGATGTGTAACCTGTGAATAAGCTGGATCCACTTTGTTGAGAACGCATTAATTAGTCTGCAGAGCAGTAGCCTTCCTTCTTCATACGTTCTAATGTCATTCGTGCCTATTTTACAACACGTCATATCACACAGATTATGGAGCATGAATTAGATCTGAAAGCATTTTTCAGAAGTAGGTCCCTCTGGCCCTACAGTAACAGAGTCTTAAGTCACCCTTTATAGACAGGTTGAGGACTCTGTTATCTGGGAGGCTGTTGACACTGGTGTTTGAACAAATGTGCAGAGGGTGCCTGTTCAATTTTGCCAAGGGTACAGTATTTTCCACCTATTCCCACCACTTTAAGACTTCTAATCCTACTAAAAACAACAAAGGCATTAAAAAAACCCCTAACTTCTAAGAGCAATGTTGAACACAAGAAAAAAAAAATCTCCTGCATGCTGACTTTATATGGCCAGTTTATAAAGGAATGGCACATCTTAAGTTACATAAAGCAATCTTTCACCGCGCAATGCCAGATTACATATAAAGACCCCTTATCCTGTGAACATCTGAAAGCCTTCCAACAATGAAATGTTTAAAATTTAGGGGAAGCTTATAGGCTTGCTCTCAGACAGAGACAGAAGCCTCCCTGTTATCCTGAAACTACTCCTTGCTAAGTGAGGGTCCCAGATAGCAGGCGCATGATATGAAAAAGCCCAGTCATCACCAGCGGGGAGAGAGCTGAGCAGCAGAAAGAAGGAGCTCCAACAGAAAGCCAGGAAGCCTCTTGCCAGGAAGACAGACACAACCCCGGACACCAGCAGAGGGGAAAAAAACCCAGCAACACCATTAGAAGTCTCCACAAAGACTACACACTACCACTCTGCTGGTTCCTCCTCCCATGCAACAGAGGCAAAACTTGGAAAGAGGACAGTGGCTACAGGACAAGTGCCCTGCATTTTTTAATGCGAAACTCACGGGATTCATAAAACAGTTAGTTGAAAGTTTAATGCAGTTGCAGGATTTAAATAAGGATGACCGGGTCCCTCTCTTAAAGGAGTCCCAAAGGAGATTAGTAGTTTCAAAACAAAAATATTTGTCTGCACCATCAAACTTGTGGCTGTCCAAAACCACGTCTTTCAAACTGCTGCCCTTTCCGTTTGGAGCAGGGGGGACTCAGATGCAAAGTCACTGTTGCAGCGGCAACAAGTCCTAAGAAACAGGAAACACGGGAGAAAAACATCAGGAAAAGACAGAAGTTTTGCTTGAACTTTTTCTACTTCTATAAACAGGGATACGAAGAGAGAAAAAACCGCAAACTGTGTTAAAGATCACAAGCCGAACTGCTGCTTTTCTCTGCCACTTTAATCTCCTCGCACATCGGATCTATTGACTTTGCTGTAGCAGATGTGCTGCTGTCAGCTGGTCCCCGTGTCTCGTGTGTCCTGTGGCTTCCAGCCCTGCCAAAGCACGCCACTCATTCTCCTTCTCCCTGGGACCCTTCACCCCCACAGGCAGCTTAAGATCCTCAATATTGCCAGCTCAATATTGGCGATACTAGTACCTTTTTCCTCTCTCAACTTTCAAGCAGGATAAAAGAAACGAAATATTTCTTAAATTCTCTTTTCCAGGCATTGACTTGCTTTGTAACAGAGAGCTGAAGGCATAAAGGAGCTAGAATCTGAAAACGTCAAGGCACCATCTCACCAAGTATTCCAGTGTGGAAGGTGCCAATACAGGCAGATTGTGTGGATGCCGTACAGAGAGGTAAGGCAGGTGGATGCAACGACTCAGAAGAAGCCAAAAGCATTAAGAAACACTGGGAGGTTATGGTGAGCAAGTGGAGCCCAACGCTGCACAAGGGTACCAGCCACAGAAAAGCAACCACCGCAGCCCGTTCCTAAATCCTGCCTTTTGAAATTGCTCCGAGCAGATCCCACAGCCTGCGGCATCCCTTGCCACCCGCGCTGCCTGGGAGGGCAGCAAGCCTGTCTCTCTCCGTACGCTGAAGGAAAGCCAGCGTGTGCCCTGCCTGCCTCTGCCACCCCGCTGGGACTGCCTGCCCCTGCGACAGGCGGCCCTCGGCAGTCACCAGGGCCGGGCAATCGATGGGGAAGCCATTAGCAAGCTCAACATCGAGCATGCACTCAGACTGAGAACGTCACCCAAACGCGAGGAGCAGGTGATGGCAGCAACATACTTTAGCTCTCGAAGCAGTAGAAAAATGACTTCATTAATTGCGGGAAGAGTGCTCGCGTTTCTCTTTGCGGAAAAATGAGAAGTACTATGCCCCAAACAATTTATTTTTTTTTTTTAAATAAATGAATGGAGCCCATAGTCCTAAAAATAGACCAACCCTCTGAGCTGGCTCCTCGGAATGCTGCTGGGCACCCCTGGAGCTAAGGGAGGGCACGGGCAGCCAGCGAGGCAGGGACGCGGTGGCTGGAGCCAGCACTATGTCCCCCTCCACATCCTTACGTGCCTCATGTCCCAGTGGCATCAACGAACCGCTTCTATGGCAAGAAATAAGCACTCACATCATTATGAAAGTTAAAAAAGATAGCAAGGGGGAAAAAAGCCAGCATAATATAGGATTTTAGAAGCTTTTGCTTTAATAATTGATTTTTCAGTTTGTCTAAAAGAATAAAATGTTTTTCTTCTGAAGATACAGGGTTGACCCTGAAGTACCTTTAGCAGAAACTGGCTAAATGGCAAATTTATAAACCCACTGTAGAAGCAGTAAAGGCCATTCAGAAGTACATACATTGCAATGTAAATACAGGGGTTTATATACAAAAAGTTGGTTTTATAAACAAATGAAAATTGTTTTTATAAACAATTTTTCTTCTCCCCCTTAAGAGAGAATCTTACTCATGCAATAAACATTTTTGTGCTTTAGTCAGTGTTCAGGGATTTAATTAAGGACATTATATCCATGATATACAATGAAAGTGAACCGTATATATAGGCTATATATGCTAATGTTGCAATACTATAGTACCTACAATGTCAATCATTTCCATTGTGCAAGAAATCATAAAAAATACACATATGGGAAGAAATAGCCTCAAGTCATGGACAACTTACTTCTGGGCTGTAAGCCTTTAAAGAATTCAGCATATATTCTATATTCTCAGGTCAAATTGGGGGTGAAAAGGGAATTACCAAGTTGTCTGAGAGTGAGATGAAAGCACAGCATGGTCTGCAATCGCTCCCTGTGAGCTGAGGGGGCTGGAGGGAGGAAGGCAAAGCCTTTGCAGAAACTACGTCACCTACACGTGGTCACATTTCCTGATGTGAAATACAAAAATGTTGAGAAGAGGCTGAAGTTTTGCAAGAGTGAGCTATTTGTAAACCTATTTCCGAGTCAAAGAAAGCCCATGAAGGGAAAAGTAAACAGTGTAAGAAAAGAACATAACAACACGATTAAAACACAAACAATGAAAATGCTGCACTGTAAACTAATTATTAACTACAAGGAGCTGAAAATAAACTGTTTCCGTTTTGCCATGTTCTCTTTAATCTCCTAAGAGGCAGGAAGGGGGAAGACAGGAGAAGGCTGCAGTGTCAGAGTTGTGGAGTTTATCAAATCCCAGATTGGATGATTAGAGCAAAGCTAAGAAGAAAACATCCTCTCTCCACACCTCTCTCCCTCCCCAGAAAGGAAGCACAGCCTTTAGGACCAATCTGCAATGTTTGTTTGTTGCTCTTTAAAGGATTGCTCTGGAGAGCATTTTTCCTAAGCTCTTTTTATCTCTTTCTGGAAGTTTCAAAATAAACAAGAGCACTAGAAATGGAAGAACAGAAAATGTGACACTGTGGTTTATTTATTTTTTTTATAGTGAGTCAAGTAAAGCAAATAAATAGGGTCCTTGGTTGCCGTACAACACAAAGCGGAAGGGAGTAAGAGCCTCAAATCCGAGAAGCATCATTGCAAAACCTAGGAAAAATCCCCAATGGGCTGAGGGTGGGGAAGAGTGAAAAAAAAGCAGGCTGTCTTTCATGCTACTTCATTGATTATTTAGTTAGTTATTTTAATGATGAGATTTCATGCTGCTAAGTTCTATATCCAGGAAAAAAAGAAAAAAAAAAAGAAAAGAACAACTCAAAAAAGTTACTGTATTTTGACAGCTTACTTTCCAAAAAAACCCCTGCTCTCTAGTGACTTCCAGAAAAGACTCTTCCATAATGAAGAACAGGAAATTAAATTCTCAGGACAAGACACTAGAAGTACAAGCAAAAAAATTTTGCGGTGACATAATGCTTCGGTCTCGAGTGCAGGATCAAGTCTTTATTCTTTCACACTGCCCTGAAATACATCAGGTCTCCTCTTCGAAAGCGAGTGTCCCAGTGTGAACCAGAATAAACACAAGATTCATGTAATTCCAGGATTGCACTACATTAATATAAACCTCTTTGCAATACAAAAGCCACAAAAAAAGCATTTATTTTGCTGAAATATTCTATGGATTTAAAATGTCATTACTATTCAGTATAACCCTCCCTAGTTTTTTTTGGTCTTTTGTTTTTCAAGATTAGGCAAATGCCTGAGCGGTGGAACTAATGAAACTGAATTTCCAGCTTGTTTGGGTTCGTTTGCTAAATTTGCAACGTGAGTCCCTCTTGGGCTGCTCCTGGCTCCCCCAGGCCCCGGAGTGCCCACTGCCTGGCCACATTTGCTGGGCAAGCCTTGCTGCAGCCTCCAGCCAACCGGTCCTGGCGTGCCCGTGGCACCCTGCCCCTGTGGCCCCCCACCCAGCCCATCTCCTCGCAGCAGCCGATGCATCGGAGAAAGGACCCGGAAGGCTGATGCCGCCCCTGAAGCCCCCTCCCTGGTTGGAGACAGCCTGCAAAGTTACAAGGAGGAGGACTGGTGCGCAGACACACCGAGTTAACAGCCTAACCCCCCATTTCCTCAGGAAACGAGGCTAAAAATCTGGTTTTTCTCTTGCTGTGCCCCCCCCTCCCCGCCCCCAACTATGCAGATGCAGTATAAGAAAAAAAAAAAAGAGTAGCATAAACGTAAGGCTTAAGGGCTATACTATATCCCTGAACAGCATCTGGATTACTGTCTCAGGCATGTTTCAGAAGTGTCATTGGCTTCCTGTTTAATATTCATGTTTTATTGCTGCACAAAGTCAGCCTCCGCTCAAAGAGCAATATATTACTCTCACATCCTCCAAGCTGATCCTTAATGAGGATATTCTGGTTTCTTGATATGCAGAGACCTTCTGTTGGTATCAGCAGAAGATCAGCATATGCTTGAATGCACAGCATGAGGGGAAGGAGAAGTCAGCTTTCCCCATTAAAACTGAACCACAGGATTAAAAGGGACCTTGAATGACCATCTAGGCTGCTTCCCCACTCAAGGCAGGATCAAGCACACTTATGTTATTCTTTTTATTAGGCCACCTGACCCAGCTGGGGGAAAACAGATATGCTTTGGGGCTCCGAGTCCCTTCCTGTGCCTGAAACCTCACTCCTGTCACCCTGGTCCAGCCCTCAGCCGTGCCAGTTGGTCTAATGAGAGATTCCTGCCCTCAAACCCTGCCTTCCTTGCATTGCCATGGTTACAACACTCCTATTACCATGCATGTCGAGCCTATTTTTAAAAGCCTGCAATGACAGGAGGTGCTGGTTAAGGCCTTAATCTCAATAAGGTCTAAAAAATTCTTCCAACAAGTGCTTACTATCTGTACAAGTGACGCACTCCGAAAGCAAAAGATGAGTGGTAAACTGCCTCAGGCAGGGACTCTGCATTACATGCAGTCCAGGAAGAGTATTTTAAAGGAGATACCTAAAGGACAAGAAGAAAGTAGTCCTGCCAACATTAATGGGGTGGGTTAGGCCAGCAGAAAACACATAACAACTTGTAGAAAGTAACTCGTGTGCGCTGGAGAGATGGGCAGCATGGGTGGTTGGAAGAGAAAGACCTCCTCTCAGAGCTGGCTGACACATGGAAAGTAGAGAGGGAGTGAGAGGCTTTGGTGGTGGAGATGGGCAGGAAAACAGCAGAGGAATGCATAGGGGATGTTACACTGTTAAAAAATGAGGAAATGGGACAAATTCCTTTTGCAAAGACGTTCTGGACAGACGGAATTGTACTTTGAAGAGGCCAGAGAAAAGGATGTTGCAGTAATCCAAGACATCGAATGAGTGCTTAAATGTGGATTTCAACTGCGTGAGCTGGGTAGCACAGGGCATTTCTTAAGAGCCATGACACGGGAAAAATCTGCTGATCTCAGAGTAAAGACAGAGGGAACTTGGAAGATGGTCAGATTTTGGCCTGACTGAGGGACACTGGTGTTGTCCATGGCAACAGAGGCGGGAGATAATGAGGAGAGCCGCAGGTGGAGGGAGGAAGGGATGTATCAATGGATGTCTGTTTAGCCTTGCTGAATGAGACTTGATGGCTTGGTGTCCATAAAGAAGTGAAGAAAGACTAATTGAAGTTATAGCTTGGATAAAGGGAGAGAGGACTAGTTTTATGCCGGTCCTAAGAACCCATATATATGTATACCTACATATCTATGACAATTTATGTACATTTGTATATAGGCACATATTTACATATATATATGTATTAGTTCTGTCTGTAGGCAAAGGAATCTGAGATAAAGATGTAGTCAGAAGAGTAGGAGAAGAGAAAGAATACAGACTTACACTCCCTGCCAAAAACAGAAGTGGAAGAGGTCTTTCCTCCTATTCCTTTTTCATACTGTGACAGGTAAAAAACCCCGTAGTAGCAAAAAAAATGCCTGTAACCCCATGGAAAGTTTAAGCAGCCAAAAAAAAGAATTAAAAACGATTGTTGTAGCCAGCTTCCGCATCCTGCAGCATGGCAAGTCCTTCCACATCTGGAGGGCATGTGTCCCATGCACCCACACACCTCACGGGATGTGCGAGGAGCTACCAGCCCCGTCAGCAGTCACTTAGCGGACACAACGCCCCTTACAATACCAGGGAGGTGTATTTTGGTCCGGTGATGGATGCGTGTGTAGCCATGTGTCAAATCTGCCAGCACGCTGAGTGCTGGAAACAAATGGCACTTTCAGAGCAGCGCATCTGGGTCACTGCCTGCTCTCGCTGTGCCGGCGAGGACCTTGGGGAAGAGCAGCGGAATAGGGAGGAGCAGGCTGCAGATTTGAGGAGCTGGCAGGTCTTATCTAGGCCACTGGCCATAAACTGGATTACCTCACCCTGGGACAAGAAAAGTGGATTTTTGGTTCTGGGGTTAGTCTTTTGCACCCCTAAGTGACGAGGTGGCATCGGTTTATTTTCTTCCTACTCTCAGTTTTGCAGGTGTAATCAGGACTATAAAAGCACATTCAACCTACCCGGCCCCCAGCAAAATAGACCATAAATTGCTGAGAAATAACACACAAAAAGCACTCACAGGCTCCGCTTTTTAGTTCTGTAACTGGTTTGGGCTCGCGCATTTAGGAAATGTCACATTTGATTTTGACCTAGAATCGAGTTCACTCTGCCTCGCTGAAACACAAGACGCACCATTCATGCGGCGCCCGCAGCGCAGCCTCCAGCTGCAGAATGTGGGTTACCAGAAGCAGGAGACATCTGAGAAGGAGCATTCAGAGCAGCACGTGTGCCACTTGCAGCCGCGAATGCAGTCGATTATGAACTCTGCAAAATGTATGAATGGTACAGGCTGATGGTTCAATCCCTGGAAGAACATAACCATAGCAAAGCTATGGAAAAAAAAAAAAAAGAGGGATGCATGCCTGAGAGCCACAAAGGGGTAAGGCTTTTTGTGTGTGTGTATGCAACTAAACTAGTTAATTTCCCCTCCAAAGACCCTTTGCACAATCTGGGAGCTGTTGGAAGGGCCAGTTGTGAGAATTTCAACAGCAGACATCATCAGCAACAGCTAAGGGAACCATTAAATCGATAGGCACATTTTAAAACTGAACTACGCATGCCAAAACCGTCAAGTTCATTTCTCGCACATACACTTTAACATCTAATGGCAAAGTGTCAACAGAATCTGGGACTACAGCAGTCCCACAAAGCCACTGGCACTGCAGTTGGACAGGCTGTGCAGAAGCATTACCTGCCACATGGACATGCTCTTCTCTCCACACACTGCAGTATCCACAGTGGATGACACACAGTTTATTTGCTCTGCTTCCTCTCGCGTGCGTGCTCATCTGCTGCTTACTCCACTTCTAACCCACCAGCCTGGACATACAGCTATAGCAAGTACTTTGAAGCACCTGATGCACAAAAGGGTATCAAGAAAGGGAATTGTATTTGACCTTGCCATATCTGCGTGTGGGGAGTGAAAACAGTACAGCCTCTGCAAGCAGACAGACGCATTTAAAAAAAGGACAGAAAGTAGGAGAGAGCATGCTTCCTCATAAACACGTGTGTTTTATCAACTGCCTGAACTCCAAATCACTTCCCTTTTCCAGACAGACACCTCTGGGTCACATCTTTCAGCTGCGTTAAAATTTCAACAGCTCACTGGCTGCCATTTCATGCAAAGAGGGGGAAGGGATGTGGACTGAACATCAGATAGTCAGATGCAGAAACGTGTTTAAAAGGAAGCAGAAAATCTTCTCCCAAGGAGAGGATTTCCAGTACCAGGAATATGTAAGAGGAAGAAAATAAAAAGCTGCAGTTCTGCAGATTGACAGATGTGTATCATACAGCTGGGACCATTTACGCCCATAGAGTTTCCACCTCACTAGCAGTAACAGAAGACTTTTTCCTCCTGGACAAGCTCTTTCTCACTCTAGGATTCACAACGGAGCAATTACAAGCTTCCTAAAAGCCCTGTGAAGCTTTCAAGGCTTGCAGTAGCTACAGTTTCTGACCCGGACTGACGGCAAGCATTAGTAGAGAGCAGGGTAGTAGAAAACACTGCAGCCTAGTTGAAGGTTTAAACACCGGTGAGCGTGGATTTCGTCAAGTTTTGCCCTCCTTGCCTTAAAAATATCCACCGGTCCTTTTGCTATCAATGATGTGAAAAATTAAATCCATAATAGGTGTGTTTATGAAGGCTGACTCCCTCCCTCTGTCAAGGGAGCAGTGTCACCCTGCAAGTGCCAGGCCTACCTCTCATTTGGGAGGGGGAAGCGCCGGCATCCGAACAAGCACGTACAAAGTGACAAGGGCATACAAAGCATTTTGTAGGCTTGGAACAAAACCCTGTTTGTAGGATTCACTTAGTGAAAGAATTTATGTTAACAGAGCAAGCTATTTATAGAAAGTCTCCATAGAAATGAACTGTCTCTTGGTTCCTGTCCTCGTGAAACGCAGCTTTCTAAGCAGAGAAATCCTCTCTTTACTCTAAAAGCGTGGGCAAAGGGGGGCAACGGGGAAGGGGAAGCTGCTCCCCAGCGTACACCCTGACACCTCCGGTTATACTGGAGATAAGGTCTCCTTGTGCTGTCGCCACAAAAGGTCACACTCGTGGTTTGAGCCCCCGTTCAGTCACCCTGCTGCTCCCCAGCCCCCCCGGCGAAGGAACTGCCTGTGCCACGGCCTATCGCTCGATGGGCCCCGAGCTGTGTCCCTCCTGCCCACGGACACACATAGCTGAGGTGGACTGCCCTTCCCAGCCCCATCAAGCCACACAGGTTTAATTACCGGCTCTTAGCTAACATTAAACCCAGTATACCTAAGGAAGAGGACAGTTTCTTGCAACAGCACAGGGACAAAACAAGGGGGAGAGGTATCCCGGCCTCTCCCCAGCCAGCCCTTCAGAAGATTCCAAACCAGTCCTCACATCTCATACGCTCTCTCAAGTAAAAATATATATACTTAAATCACATGCAGCCAGCCAGCTAGAAGCCTACCCCCCTGTATACACGCCTCATCAGGTTTGCAAAATCATCACACAAAATCTCACCTACTTGTTACAGATGACCCAGATCTGTGGTCTGCTTACAATCCAAGCTTAATTAATTAATTTCTACAAGTTTGCTCAGACAAGAAGCTCAGCAAACTGCAGGCAGATGATTTTTCTTAATAAAATGAAAAGCTGTTTTAGAAAAAAAGCAAAACAGGAGACTTGCTGTTTTAAGATACAAAAAAGTAAATAAACAAATAAATCAGAAACTAGAACATGCACATGCAAACAGACAAAACACTTTAGAAGGATTTCCACCTAACTCTCCCTCTTTTATTTTGCTTAAATATTTCCACAAATAAGACACAATTAATTCTCTACATACATATCTGGAAGAGTTCTGCTGCTGGGCTTTTAAATGTCAAGACCAGAGCTACTTGGCCAATAAACTGTACCACACTGTTCAGAGTTTACAATTTAGACCTGGCTAGTGGGGAAGAAAAGAAAGAAAAAAAATTATTTTTGATCTACAAAAGGTTTTTACTTTTTGGCTAAAGCTTTATTTCAAACTAAAATGACCTCACTTTTTCCAGTTGGCACCCTACATGTCCTCCCTGTCCCCTGCCCTTTCCAAACTCTAGACAAAACACAGGCTCTCGCTCCATACCCTTGGCTGCCCCTAAATCTCATCCATCAACAGCCTTGCAATAAAATCTCTCATAGATGGTTCCCTCATACTGCTTTTTTACAGTATGTCACACTGGCGCTCTTTGTTGGTTAAAAAAAGGCATATCTTAAATGATTGTACCATTAAGCCTCAATTAGGCTAATGGGAACCCTGAACTGAAAATAAAGCTCTAAAAGCTATAGGGTATACATATATCATGAGACTTTAATAAACTATAAATCTGTTGATAACAGTCTTATTTTCTAAAGACAGAATTATCTTAAGCCAATTTGTTGCTTAACATAATAGCATTTGGTGTCTGTAATGAAAATTAGATTGTATCAGGTTAAGTTTGTTTATAATTTTAGACTAACAGAATTAAACACAGTGAAGTGTTCACATAGATGAAATAAGGAAACATAATATGTTTTCCTTTTATTTTCATGACACAATTTCTGGTGCTCTCCAAGTCATAAGCAAGCATCTTACTTCACAATATTTGAAATATTATTTGAAGAGTAATTTCTCCTTCGTATTCCACAGAGTTAGATTAAGCTGATATGTGACATCACTTCCTGTAAAGGTGTAGATCCAATACAAATTGGGAGTGCTGATGAAGGAAAATCCCTGAGCTGTTCCTATCCCTTAGAAGCAGAGGTTGTTCTGCTGCAATTCCTCACTACCTCAGCTCACATGATTTGCCTGGAATCACGACTGCTCTGACCGCTGGGTCCTGGAAACACTGGGGTTTAAAATCAGTAACTCCAAAATGTTTTGGTTTTAATTCTGCAACAGCAGTGGGTGAGCTGTGTGGGAGAGCGAGCACGCGCGGGAACTTCGGACATTGGCTATGCCAACCCAGAAGACTTGTCCTGAATCACACCCCAAAGGGAAAAGCAGAGAGCACCCAAAGTTTTAACACCCTTGCACTCAACATAAGCAGAAAGGTACACACACTAAAATCTAAGTGATATTTTCTTGGGCCATCTGACAACTCAAATTCGGAGTCTTTCAGACTCAGAGATCATTGAATCAGAGACTGTGGCACCAGCTTATTCATTGATGACTGACCAAATCACAAACTTCTACGGGAAAAACATCACGCAAGCTTCTACGTGGCCTCCTCACCATCCCCATCTCCTTTCCCAGCAACGGTTGTGTGATACAGCTGTGTCTGTATCATCTCTAGCCCTCAGTCATGGTTGCATTCTGATTCCTTCAGGAGAAGGACACCCTGCAACAATGGATGACATTGCTTTGCCTCAAGCCGTGGTTTCGATGTATGGGCTGTTTGGGAAGGCTGGGAGGAGATGAAGTGATGGTGGTGAGCAGCCAAAGCCGCTTCTAAGCTCTTGCCCTGCCCTGCCTCAGCCCTTCCACTCTGAATCTGTTTCTTCACAGTGCCTAGAAGTCAACTGCAAAATCAGAAAGTTTTCCTCTTAGCAACCAGTATTTTTAAATCTCTCTCTGTCCAGTGTGATAGGCAAGGAAGGAAAGGAAAGGGCGACCCCACTGGTTACTTATTTAGGTTTGCTGCAAATATTCAGAGGTCTCAGTAGCCCTGTTACCCAAAAGGTAAACAGCAGTAGTGACGCATTCCAAGAAAGCATCCCCCAAGCCTACTCTGAACAACAAAAATAACTGCTGCCAGCACCAACTGTCGTGTGTCAGAAATCAATGCTATTCTTGGAGCAGATGCAGGCTCAGGAATTTTTTATTTCTTTCCTTCCTTTTTTTTTTTTAAAGCAAAGTAATTTCGAACTAATCCAACCAACACATGTGATGTGCGTGATGGTCTTGGCAGCCACTAATTTTCTAAATGATAATTACTGGCAGTTTATCAGTCTTAACAGTTTGAGACAGGCAGTTTGACAATGTTAACGGACGCTGCTGAACCAAAATACAGTTCCCACGGGCTCCCTCGTGCACATTTTTTCCTTCCTGCCAGTTGGAGAATTTCAAGTGCTCTGCTATGATCTGTCAAATCCTCCGATCACTGCCAGTGGGGCTCCATTACATCTCCATAGCATACACCATTCAAAAAAATTCCATTTTTACAATGTATTAATTGTGCCCCCTCTGCCACATGGTTGCAAATAGCTCTGGCAAACAACTGCACCTCAATGAATAAAAAGTTTGTTTGACCAAAGAGTAATTGGAGTTGCTTGGCACTAAAGATGAATACAGCAATGCTCCAGCTGACACTTCTTGCACAGATAGTCCTACCAGGTCTCCCATACTTACTTGTACATACAAAACACAGTAAATAACTTTTTGGACTTAGTGAGGTTTCTGGGCAAACTGAAATATTAGCCTCTTTAGACTCTGAATGAGTGAATTTATCTGCTACCCCTTTACATTCAGTAAGCCACAAAGTGCCTTCACAGATGAACTTTGACAAGTTCTATTTTTTTTCCTCTAGCACACGCAGAATTTTTATTGAAAACATCCATACTCACAAAATAAACTGACATTAAATGAATACTAGCAAGAAAAAAAGATAGCTTTTATATTTTTTTCTTTAAACATGAAAACTGATCTTCCACATTGCATTGAAAAGCTGTAACTCTATACTTGGGTGAGCTGAGCAAGTTAAATCACAGGTACTAAGTCTCTGCAATGTCAGTGTGCTATACCTTCTTTCAGCCAAACCTTTGCTGCTCCTGATATTTTTTTGCTACTGCTAAGCCCACTTCATGCTGTTACGTGTTCACATGATGCAAACAGTTATCAGCTATGTGTGGTTTTCCCCTCTTGCAGGTTTTTACACCCTCTGTCTCTCAGAGTTTCTAACAACAGTCTCTCCGTGCCAGCAATTTCAAAGTTTCTGCCACAGAGGAGAAATGTGCTTTTTTTCATTATTCTGAATCCAGAACTCACATTCTCATTGCCAGGGATTTTATGGAGTAGCATCTTCACAGGGGCAAAGCCAGATGCTTTACATCAAAAGGACCAACACCACTAAGGACTCCTAGTGCAGAAGCTTTGCGTTTGCCTGATCGTCCTTCCTCCCAACATCAATGGGAAAATTCCTACTCATTTCTGAAGGAGCAGGCTCCAACAGTCACGGAAAAGAAACACAAAGCACGTACAGCTGCTTCCTACTGGCAATAAAATGGAAGAGGTTACTTTATAAGGGATAGCAGAATCCATCACAAAAGCTACATTCAGAAAATCACAAGTATTCTCTTCTAACATAAAATACAACACCTGAGTGAAAAATATATTGCAGGCCTTTGGAAAGGCAGAAGGGATAAATAAACTAATTAGCCTTTTTGTTTGAAAACCTCAGACACGAATTGCAACTTTTCATTTTGCCTTAACTTTACCATAGTGGTCCAAAATCCCAACACAAAGCAAACTTTTGAAAGAGAAAGAAAATGAGCCAAAAGCCCAGAACAAAAGCAAAGCCCAGCATATACTAGAAAAGGAAACCCAAGTGCTGCTCCAGATGATCCTATTGAATCCCCCTCTGCCAGGGATGCTGCTCTCCACCTCTGAAGTTAGAGAACACCCACAGCAGGTCCATGCCCAGCTGGGGAATAACCCTCAGAGCATGGCTGATGTATGAGGTGTCAGCAGGACCTGCTGTCCCACACACCCCCCCGGGGCAGGCCCAGGGGCTCTCAGCAGGGTCTGCAGACTGGTAGACCAGCCTCAGCCTCTTCTGCCCACCTGACAGCTCTCCCTGTCTGTGGTCTTCAGAGGAGAGAGACTCAGTTTGCCTGAGGGTGCTCAGAAAAGCATGCAAAAGCATGCAAAGCATCATCTTTGCCTAGATTTTTATTTCTTTTATTGATTTTTCTCAGATGCTAATATTATTATGGAATTACATGGTCTCCTTGTAAATCAGAACATTTTAGATAGTGAAGGGAATGTATTTTATTTAAAAAAATTAATAAAGAGGATTTTTTTAGCCATCCCCTTCCTCTTCAAACATTTCATCAGAAACATTAGTTACAAAAAACCAAGCAGTGGGAGAGAAACTAAAGAGCACACACACACTGGAAAGTAGGTTGACAGTGGATCAAATGTTCATCCCCGTGTAGGAACCTCAGAAAGAGTCTTAAACAGTAGAGAGATAGTTATGGGGTAAAAACCTACTAGCAGGCTGAAAGAAGGTGAAGGAAAAGTAATTTCAGTTTAAGCCAACAGCAGGTGATGTTGCCAAGTTACTGGAGGGAACTTCCAGGACAGTGAAGAAGGTGAGGGGTGGGTGCAGGGGGGAAGTATTGCCACACAAAGGTCTCCACCAACACTCCTCCCTCGCACAGTGACACCAGCAGCTTACCACTGGTAGTATCTGCTCTACAAGTGGTTCAGCAGAGATCTGCACAATGATCACCTGGTGGGGACCAGGGCAGGGCGGCACTGCTGGCAGCACGTGTGAAAACCAGTAGGTCAAATATATATACGAGTTCTGGAAATACAAAAGCCTGTCTCTTCGCTAGGAGATGTGGTGGGACTTTTTCCAGAGCCCCTCCAGCACTGCACACCTCGTAACTTAGACTCCATCAGCTGTACCTTAGGATATCAGTGTGCACATGCGTGTGCCCTGAATGGTCACAAGGCAGAACCTCCCCCAGCAAGAGATACCCAGACTCTGGTCAGGCGTTAGGGAAAGGCAAAGCCTCTGTAGTTTTGACAAGCAATTGCTTGAAGATGAACTTACAGCATCATCTGCTTCATGCCACCATCTTCTTCTGGTGTAAATACTCATTCCTGCTATGAAACTGCTACTCGACTCTTCAGAGTAGTAAGTGATTTCTGAGGAGGGAGCAGCTGGCACATCTCCCTAGACTACATCCCTCTGATATGCAGAAAGATAGTTTGTAGCTTTCTCAGCTGTGACAAACTGTGAAGATGAACATAGTGACTGTTGTTAAAAGATTTAGGGACAAATCCAAAAAAAAGGTCTTTAGGAAGCTGGGTTTTAAATTCTATTCAATGTAAGTTTAAATCCTTAAGCACCTCTTTGGCTTTAGCCCTAGAACTTTAACAGGGAAGCCAACAACATTTTGAGTAATCACATGTTCTTTCAACTTTGTGTTCTAACTTCCATGAAAGAGAATGTTGCAAAATAGCTAGATTATGCTTCTTATTTAAATAGAAAATGAGAAAGTCTGTGTTATGCACAAGTGACTGGAAAAGGAGGATTTTAAATATTTGGCATTTGTGCTTCTGAATGTAATCTGCATTAGAAACACCCATCCAGACAGCTACATACAATTGCAAGCAGCCATTAGATTTATGCATGCATGTACAACACAGAAGCTTTCATTATTTGTAACCTGATTGACATGGGTGACCATGCAACTCTCAACTTGCAAAACATCTGTGTCCCTCTGCTTTCTCTTTCCCTTCGAGCTCACCTCCCTGCAGCTCTCAGTAGCTGTGATTAGTCATGTGTGCTTGGGAGAGGAAGATCACTTGGTAGCAGCAAGGTCAGTAGGTGCATATGCTATTTATTTCTATGGTCACTCTATAGGTTCCTCAATGGACCCAAAAATAACACCCTCTGAGCCTCACTGTGTTCAGCAGAGCACACAAAACAGAGTTGGGTAGTACTTAAATAGGCCTCTGCAACTAATGGGGATGGTGACTCACCAAACCACTCCACCTGTTTTGAAGTGGGTAATTTAAGTGCTAATGATTGCCTGAGCGCGGTGCCGGAGACAGAGGAAGAGCAGTTCTTGCTTACCTCTCACTGATAAACTAAAAAAATGAAGTTTCCTTTCTTGCAAGTGTAGATACCTTGACAAACTGTTAGAGACCAACACTTCTTTAGGAGAAAAAGGGAAAGGAGAGGTACGAACTATTCAATCCATTCCCCTTGCAGATACTATGCAGTGGCTGAGATGTCAGTTCCCCCAGCTGTGTGTTTGTAGGGTAGAGAAGGAGGGACAATAATCCAGAGCTCACCATAGGCACTACCAACTTTCACTTTGCAATGTTCTCTTGCCTGTAATTTAGTACGTTGAGCCAGATATCTCACAGAAGAAAATAGCTTCCAGTTTCAAAAACTTTAGTGAAGTGTTGTTTCATAGGACATTTCTATTGACAGCAAGATCCCACTGAAAGCACCCGAGTGCCTCCTTGTTCTTAACAGAAAATGGTGTCCCAAAAAGAAAAATACTCCATTAAGTATGCAGGGAATCTTGTAGTCCACATGTTTGCCCAGCTTTCAAGACCAATATTAGAAAAGGGCAAATAATTTGGGATTTCAAACGTGCTTTTCCTCAGCTGCATATATTAAAGACTCAAGGCTTCAGCCTGCCTATAAGGCTACATGGCAGAAGAAAAACAACAACAAAAAGAACCCAAACCTATTCACTGTATATATGCTGGGGAAAAAACACTTGCACAATTTAAAATTGCTGGTATAATACTTCCTCAAAGCCTCAAATGGAAAAGTTATAATAACTCCTACTCCTAACAAAATCCTACTTAAGAAGTTGGTATGAAATGACTCTATCCCATGATAGCAAAGCATACACAGTCTATGAAGCACTCTTGAGGTCTATGTAAATAAGGAGTTGAATATTATACAAAATAGCTCTAAAACACTAAAGAAGTAGGATTCTAAATTAAAATAAAAATAATTTTCATTAATAAAAACAACAAATGATTAGTTACCCCAGGTATACAACTTTGCATTTGGATGAAGCTGGATTTTTCCAGGCAGTTTTCTCAAATAGCCCCAAGAAGCACAGGTCATTTTGTGAACGGCAGCACCTTTGGGTGCCCCATAAAGAGTTAAGAGATCAAAAATCATAAGCACCCTTATTTCTTAGGAAGCCTGATGCAGAAAAAGTTAGTTGGAGAGCAATCTTAAAAGAGAGATCTTAAAAGCCCACCTAAATGTCCCATGAGACGCACGTTTGTACAGTCAGAGCAAGAATCCAATGTGCACTCAGATAAGTCACACACGGAATGTGTCCCTATTGATGCCCAAGCTGGCTTGCCTTGCAGCCCGTGTCTCAAGTACGGGAGAGTGATCTGTGCTGCCAAGGCACCACCTGCCAAACGACTCTCCTCCTTCTCACCTGAGCAGCAGGTTCTTGAGCAGCACCACAAAAGGCACCACTTCATAAAAGGAAAGCCAAAGACATGAAGCAATTACCTCTTTTTCCTCAAGGCCACACGATTCTCAAGATAGCTACTGTTATTGCACCATCAGTTAGAAGCTCCTACGCAGGAGGTAAATGGCAGCTAACTCCTTTCACGCTTACCAGCGGGAACCGTTTCACAGAGACAGATAATCTTTAACATTTGCCACCAGTTTCCTTTTACAGTTTAAAAAAACTGGTTGGCAGTACCAACTCCTACCTGCAGATTTATCTCCACACAGCTCTGCCTATAAACAGTCACCTCTTCAGCAATCAAATTTTTTTCTCGTTAGGAGGTGCTGCTCTCAGCTCCATCATCTCTTGCTCTGCAGTCACTCCAGAATAAGATAGAGATATGTGATTAATTCAGATGCTGACCATGTGCTGTGAGATCAGAGCTTTTATTCCAGTGCTTCCCCTTCACCTCTGTCCCCTCTAAGTCTGCCACTGTATGTAGTTACTGTAACTTGCTCAACAGTCAGTTCTCTCTCAACTGTGCGTAGGATGGCAACTCTACAGAAATGATCTCTGGCATGCTTCTCTCTTTCTCCAGTAAAGTGAATACAAGTGGTTTCTTTAGAACATTCGTTCATGGATTGCACAGTGGACATTGCAACACAAGTTTGTGTAGCATTTTCAACAGGAAACAAGTCATCTGCAATTGGAAACTCACATGCTTTCATCTGAAATAGTGCTACGCCTATGCCAACGTATAGCCGAGAGGCAACTCTGCACAAGTGATACTGTGTGGGAAGGAGAGAGTTTTGTGTTTGGTGGGGGTGACAGAGAGATGCCTCATAGAACAAAGTCTCCCACTTGAGAGCAGAAGAGTTACAGTGAACACTATCATGCAGGAAGGAGCACCTTTAAGCATGAGTAGGTATTACCAGAACATTACTATTTCAGTACATCAGCTGGACTTACAGGACTGAGCATACTGATGTCAGCTGCAGCTTAACAGTAGATATTGGCACATGCAAAACCATGTTCACCAGCACTTCTACTAAACCACGCGATGACACTGTATTATTTCCAGGTAGGCACAAGACCTTGGTTACTGTAACGACTCTGTGTCCAGCTTTTGCTAAGGTAGTTGATCAGTATCCTGTGGTACTTTATGTTCATCAGAAGTTGGCTAGATTATTAACAGATTCATGTAATACAAGCTGCAGAGTAATTAATTTTCAAGACGGAAAATGCACAAGGAATCTTCTAATAAATAAAGTTTTTGGTGGTTTTGTTGTTTTTTACTTATTCTGATTATAGGATACTGATCTCTGAGTCTTTATGCAATTTTTTGTTATACTTAATATTTCTCAAGTAAATGGAAAAGGGCATTAATGATTGAATGTTATAAGGAAAGAACATATCACGGTGAGTAGGACTGTCAACATGAGAGCAAAGAACAGTGGCAAAGTTGGGATAGCTTTAGGTTTCCTCCCTTTTTCCTAGCTCCATATGAAGCTGGGAAATGGGAGACTTGCAGAATCTTCTTTGGCTGGTAATTCATGCAGAAATAAAAATGGAACACTATCTGGGAAGAAACCCCAACTAGCTGTACTTCTTTTGGATCACGGAAAGCACAAAACATGAGAAAAATGCTACTTCTTGATAAACACAAACAACATGACACCGTGTTACAGTGAACTTTAGGGAAAGGACAGTCAGAATTTGCTTGTTAAAGATCAAGCTCCTAACTCATCAGTAACATTAGATCCATCAAAAAGGATTGCATAGCTGTGATTTTGCATGATTTGTCTATTTGAAAGAATTAGCTCTCTGAAGTTTTGCTTTTATTGAAATGGTTTTCACTGCAAAGACTTTCCTGCCTTGGCAATACGAGGTACTTGGAGACTGTCAGTAATTCAAATACATGAATCAGGCCTTTTCCTTCCTTATACCAGCTGTCCAAAAGGGTTTGGGAAAGTGATACTTGCTTTTTCCTCAAATATCCAATAATACAGAGCAGACATGCAGAAATACAGTACAAACATGAAAGTGAGACAGGAAAGGAAGAACAGAAAAGCAGACAAATCTGAGATTCAAGAGAGCCCTCCAAAGAAAGCAGATAGGCTGAAGAAGTTACCTCTTTTGGTTTGCATTGCAGCAGCACAACAAGGTCTGACATGCTGAATTCACAATCCCAATTCAGGTGGGATGAAGGCAGCACACTCCTTTGCTCTTTGGGTAGCATGAGAAAGGAGAGATGCAGAAGCATCATCTGAGATGAGGGGACGTGACTGCCTCAAGAGTGATGCTGTTGGGCTCCAGAGAAGTTACATCAGCCACCTGTGAGGTTGCCACTTAATTATGGGGTCTCAAAAGAGATAAGAAGTCACAGGGGAAAGGAAGTAGACACCTTTCACCCTCAAAACTGTCAGGATTTGGAGGTTTCTTAGTGAAAATAGCCTCACTATCACTTTGCCAAATTATCTAGAGAAGGAATTAAAAACTACAAATCTCAACAGCGAGATATCTGGAATTAGAAACCAAGACCCCCCTGGTTCTCAGGTCTTAGTTGGAACAACTTCAGGCAGAACCTTTTGTGCATCTCTCCTAGGAGCCATTATAATGAAGTCAGTGACTATGAGAAAACAGATAATGAAATCGTAAATACATTATGTACAAACACACACACATGAATTCTTTGGAAATAAATGTCAATTTTTGAACCGAATAAAGCTGCTAAAAGGTACAGAAAAAGTTCATCTGGACTGCAGTAATTTCTATTCATCTTGATCCATAAGCAATGAAGAGATATGTTCAACTGACCAGATGCTCTTTACAGAATTTTATTTCCTGTATCCCTCACTGGGACGTATAATGGGGCAAAACTGAAGAGAAGCTGTGGCTGAAGGAAAGCACAAACCCTACAGCTACTTTGTGGTGCTGCATTTTCCCCCTGGACCAGGATCAGGCATGCCAGGTTCAGTAGGCAGGCAGGCTGGTCAGCCATGGGGTCCCAGACCCAGAGGTACTCATTGCTGTGCTGTGGTTTCTTGAGCGTGTGACGAGTGGGACAGGGTTCCTACTGTGACAAGAACCTCATGCATGAAGCTTCATGAATCAGAGACCTAACTGGTTAGGACCAATATTCTTAAGTGTTCAAAGAACAAGGTGTAAACTAGGAAAATATTCTGATAACCTTATGGACAGGGCTACCAGCTCAGCACAAAATTTACTGTGTTGTAAAACTGTAGGTTGCCCACTAGAGGTACCTGATCTATGGTCATCAACTTAGCCTGCTTCTGATACTAACTTTTTCCAAAGCAATAACGAGGAAAAAAAAAATATTTCCAGGGTAGTAGGTAATTTTTATGTTTGTGCAAAGCTCTTCCTTTGGCCATAATAAAGGCCTACAAGGTTATTCTGTTGACTTTTTAGGCTACAGACAATGCCTTAGCATTCAAACTGACACACCTTCCCTGTATAGCTTTAGTTTGGTGCATTGACAGAGTCAGATGGTTTTATCTTGCAAGCACTGCCTAGCTGAGCTGTCACACAAAGCAAGCAGTGTAGCAAAAATGACTAATGAATAAATCTCAAAAACCAGGGATGTAAAAGGATGTTTACAGATTTCCACATGGATGTGGCCTATTATGAAGCTATAACTTCCTATCTATTGAGTGTTTACTAGAAAGGCTGAGAATTAAGATAGAGTCTTTTGTGGACAGGAAATGATCCAAGGAAAATTAAACAGATACAGCAATTCACTGTCAAAACGGGAGGAAACACTTTAACTGCTAAATAACCAAAAGCTTACACAGTTATAGAATACTCTTTAAAATTAGGAATAAAGATTTCTCTTTGACATGCACTTCCTCTAGACCTTATATGAGATTTTATCCAGCCTCCTTTACTTGATCGAACAGCTCTAAGTTCCAACGTAAGTTTGACATATTAATAACTGGAAGATTAGACACACGTTTAATTAAATGCAAAGAAACATGATGTGATATGTATATTTTAAAAATATATTAATTTTAAGCATGATTGATGAGATATCCAGTAATACATCCGCACTTCAAAAAAAAAAATCATTACACACCCATACATGAACAGAGAACTTGCAGGAAATAATATGCAGTAATATTTCAACCCTATGCTCACACCTAATGGTCAAAACACCACGTAATATTTTCCTGTAAAAATTTCATGAAGTTGCTTTAATATAAACAGACTTCATTGAGCTTGGCGAAGAAAGATATAATCTAACAAGACCATATATTTAAAATTTCAATATCTGTTTTATTAAAATCCCATCTAGATTTTCAAACTGCAGAATTATATGTTACGTGTGGCAATTTTAATCTAAATTCCACAGGAAAGGCACTTCCCCATCTGCAGCCGAGCTCTCAGTACACACCCAAAGGCTTCAGTTGAAATCTGCTGTTGGGCAGCCTGCGATAGCGCTGCACATGGAGCCACGCACGCAGCCAACACAAAGAGCTGTTAACTATTCATGATAAAGAGCACATGTAAAGGAACCGAAAATGGTTACACGCAGCCATAGGCTCACAGTTTTTACAGCAGTACCCTGAAAGAATACCACAGAAGGGCCTTTTCGACAAAGACGGTGCACCATAAATGCCTGATTCAAGTCCCACTGGTGACAAATCAAGGTTTTCCAATTAACTTCAGTAAGCTCCTCATCAATCTTAAGATTTTTGTTTTTTGAAATACTTAAAAAGGCAAAGAATCTAGGCTCGTCTTATAGCCAAGGCTGGCAGTTTATCACCCTGCAACATGTAGCCACCTGCACCAAATCTTACATCGTCACGAAAGGGATTATACCCCCCCCTCAGTGCTGTGAAGAGAGCTTCACTGGTTCTCAACTGGATACAAGGCAGTTGCTAATGGTGCAGCTTTGATGTCCAGTTCCTGTGTTATGTTCAGACAAGCATAAATTCATCAAGCATCACGTAGGCCCCTGTTACACAACAAGCATGTATTTCGGCCAAATCACTAAACTGCAAAATGATTTAAAAATATGGTAGCAAAATTATTTCTCGGTAACAATCACTTAACAGGACATCAGAATGTTCTGTGGAAAGAAAATAAGAATAAATTTAGTTCTCTTTTCTGTCCTTCCTCTTGCCACTTCAGATCCAAGTATTAAGTTTTTGGCTTCCTCACCACAACAAAGCTGAGACTCCTCTATGTTTTCACCAAGATAAATGTCAGCTTGACACATTACCAAGGAATGAAACTTGTGCTATCTATTTATATTCAGAAAGAAAATAAAAAAAAATAAAATTGAGTTTTGATCTTAGATTTCTGCCATTGCGAAACAGTGAAAACCAAACAAAACCAAGTATCGAGTTACTTTTGGCTTATTTTAAAGTGAGCCCAGTCTTAAAGTTACACACCCAGTATGGCCAGAGACCGAAAAACAATGACAGCTCAAGAGAAGGGTGATTAGATACCTGGTCCACATATTGTAACTGATGATAGATGCAAGTTTATCTGGGAGTTTCAAATGTCATGGCCATCTGGAATTGAACGGAACACGCATACAAAGACAACTACAGTCCTTAACCCTGATTAATCAGGAAACACTGTTTACTATGAGGGAAGAACACGGCCTCCTTCAAACCAACCCTCCATCCTAAAATGCAGATTGCACTAACACAGCTACATGGAAAGCGTTTAACACAGACTTCTTTGTAGATGGAAGCACGATATGTGTAGCCCTAATTTCATGAACCTTGGAGCACTTTGTGATCCCAGATGCTGCACAACAACTTGTGGTAGCTTGTGAACTTCTACAGGAAGGTCCATATTATGTGCTAGCTATCCATAAGCATACTTTTATTCTGCGTTACAGATGCAGGAGAGTATTGAGTTACCAAAAAAGAAGGGCTGAGCATTTATACAGCAGTTACTGCTCAGAAACCCACAAGCCACAAGCATGCAGCCCAAAGTACCCCATGCTGACTTGTTTCCTCTTAATACCTTGTTTCTTTTAAGTAGATAGTGCTCTCAGCACTCATTTAAGTGAATAGTGCTCCCAACACTCATTTAAGTGGATAGTGATCCCAGCACTCATTTAGGGACAATACTAAATAAAGACCGTGCTGAAATCACCTTTAAAAAACTTTTGCAAGCAATTTTTTTTCTTGCATGCATGCACTGATTGCAAATATCTTATAAGATAATTTCCCAGTTGGAAGCAACCAAAAGGACGAAACTATACTCATTAGAATACACAGAAAGAAAGCAATAATTGAAGGCTTCATATATGCTTATCAGAAAATTTTGAATTGCTTTTCATCTTGCTGGTCAAATTTAAAAATAAAATTATACCTACTCATTAGAACTCAGATTCACAAACCAACCATTTAAAAGTACTTTAAAGGTTAAAACTAAGGTTTTAGATTTTTGTAAAAGATTTCTAAACTAAAAAGAGAAACAAACAAACAAAAATAATCCCAGAGGGTTTAATTAACCACCTGAAGTGCTAATTTTTAGAATAAAATAGAAAACCAGCTAGAAGCATGACTAAATATATTGTTAAATTAAAACTTACACATCAACAATGTAAAGGTAATCTCCAGCGCCGTTCTCCCCCCGAAAGAAACAAATCAAATCCATCCACTAAGAAACTGCTATACGCAACAGTTTTTGCACTTGAAAAATTTACAAATGCTTATGCCTCACAAAAATGAGGTAATCTAGCAGTCTTTTTGGCAAAGGAAATGCCTCTGAAGTTGTGGTGCTTTGCATGCGCGCAGCCTGCGAGGCTCAGCTTAGGTTGTAGAGTATCAAGATCACACTCCCAGGCATAAAGAGAAGACTAGAAAAGCAACCCAAAATAGCGAACTACTAGAGGTCAGATTCAATTAAGAGAAATCCTCCTGGCTTGTGCAATGAAATCTCATCAAGCCCCCAGAAGACATTCCTATGCTTTCATTGACTGGTGAAGAAGTGAACAGAACTTTAAATTTAATTTGGCCAAGTCCATCTCTGATTAGTACTACTGAAACACGCACAATAAATTACTAAATTACTTCATTAGCCAAGAGGATTGCAGCTTTCTTATGGCTGCCAGTGGCGTATGTAGTGGAAGCAGGGACCTTCTTGAGTTTGGTGGAAAACACCGTTTCCCTTCTATCGAAGTCACACAAATGCGGTGTGACTAAATTCACTCAGGAGGAGCGGAGGAAGAAGCTGATGCTAACACAGAGATGCTGACTGGGAGGAAGACTGGAAGCTGAGCTCCCTGTCTCACTGCCCAGTGTGCTAACGTGAACCACTAGATAAAAGGAGCCAATTCCAGAGGCAAACACTTGCTGGAATTAAGCCCTCGATTTCATTTCCCAGGATCTGAGAGTCCTGAGGAACCTCAAAAATACGGACTGATGAGACCAGGATGACGAATAAAGCCTTACAAGAAAATTGGGGAAGCAGGGGGAGATGAGGGGAGTGCTTTCCAACATCAGGAACCACACTAGATGGCCACATGTCTTGTCTCATTTTACAAACTAGTTATCAGCATTGCACTAGCATTTCCCTTCACCACTACTGAGTTTAAACTCTGAATCCATGTGCTGCTGCTGCTGCCTCCATAAGCTCCACCAGCAGTTTGCACCTTCTGCAGTGGGGTGGGAGCTTCCCCTCCACACTGAGGTATGAATCCAAGCTCGCTATATTATTTAACCTCAAATTTTATTTCTTCTGCCCAGTTTCCTTCCCAACTGGAATCTTTAATGCTGTTTAAGACACCACCAACAGAAGAGAGGCAGCAGGGGTTTATCTGGTACAGTGTAGCTGCCTCAGCTTTACCTAGGGCTGTCATGTAAGAGAACCACACACTCTCCCCTCTTTCCAGCTCATCACATCCTCTGCAAAGGAAGAGGAGGAGAAGGAACCTCTTCTGTGGCTCTGACCACACACCTCAGCACCAGCTGAGCCAAGCCATAACAGGGTAGAAATCAAAGAGCTAGCCCAGGGCAAGAGCCCTGCAGCACCAAGGAGCATATTAGCAAGTGTATCGCTAGACTCTCCCTTACAAATGGAAGCTGAAGTGCCAGAACAACACAGACTTTATCCAGGCACCACAAATACTACAAAATCCAGTGAAGAAAAATTCTGAAATAAGCTGAGGCAACAAAGTTATTGTAATACTGTTTTCTGTATTATAAACGGTAATGATACTTGTTTATAAAGTCTTCTGTTTCAAAAATTTAAAGCGGTAGGTTTACACAAAATTTTCTTTTAGAAAGTGAAAGTCGGGCAATTTTGACCTGATTTTGCCATTTACGTGATGGCTGCAGCACTGAATATCCTGATGAAAGGAATCTCAGCTGAAGCCTATACTCTCTCATTTCTACTTCTTAGAACTTATTCTGCAGCACTTCAGAGAGCTCCAAGACATCACTGTGTCTCTGTCCTATGAGATATAGTACAGATACAGCTGCTTCTCGGATTTCAAAAATAATTAAAGGCGAGATACAACAAAGGAAGCATGGAAGAAAGAAACAATGTGACAGAAGCAACATGAGTCTCTTGCAAACCAATATGGGCACATTCAGGTCTGTTAAAAGGTGTATCTTTTCCCATGTTATACGTTTATCTTACCTACAAAGCTAATTTAATGGAATAACCCTGGGGCTCTTTTATCCCAAGAAAGCAAGGTGGCCAAAGTTTATCCGATTTGCAACATTTTGACACCCTCCCAGAATTTAAAGTCTTCCTATTCTTTAAAAAAAAAATGTGGCAGGGATAGGGTCTGATTAAAATTAAATAAAAATCTGTGGTTTTGCTGAAAGATTTATATTTGACAGGATTGGGTTTACAACCGCTGTTTTAACTGTTTATTATTAGTGGCGGTTCAGAAGCTTCTCCAGTTACGTTAAGAAAAATGCTGCCAAACGAAAAACCAACAGCAGCAAACCCGACCAAATGAAAAAGGAAGGGAAGGCAGATTACTTCACGGTAGGAGGAGCTGCCCTGACTTCCTGGAAGTCTAAAACCAGCTGTAGTCTGTGTGCAGGAGCCAAAGAGAGCTCTGATGGAGAGGTCTCACCCTTGCTGCACATCGCTGCTTTAACCTACCCAGCCGTCACAGCAAGTGGTTAAGAAGTGCCTTCAGCCTAAGACACCCTGAAGGGTGGAGGGACATCGTCACAGGAACATTTGGGCACGGAAATCAAGTATCACACATGATGATTTTGCAGGCAGAGGTTGCTTCTCCCTCAGTACACCAGTGTTCCTCAATGAGGTGAGCTCCAGGACCTCTGCACACTTGCTTGCTACCCAGGTCTCATCAAGCTGCAAGGAGACAATGCCACTTCAGACAACACAACACTGAAAGGGAGACCCACAAACAGTTCCCTTATCCACCATAGCACTCTTACAAGATAAAACTACTTCTTACAGGAATTGCCTGTATGTCCCGTAAAGGAGCTGACGGGGGCATGACAGATGAATGTCATCACCCCCTCAGTCTTCTCCCCCAAAGCAGAAAGTTACTTCTTAAGCACTTAAGTAATCACAAACAGAAAGCTACAAGGGTAATGTTAGGCTGGAGATGGAATAATTACTGCACAGATACCATACTAATGATTAAATATATTAACATAAACATGTATTATTTATGGATGAAGCACAAAACTTATTGCTGTTACCATCTAGAGCACTTACAGAGGGAAATGCTCATGAAGCACAAGTAGTTTGTCATTTTATCAACAGCTCTCAGACCTCCAAAAATACTTTTTAACTACATCCATAAAAATTACAGACCACAGCCATGTTTGCCTTGTGATTACTTGAAAGCTAAATAAATCTTCTCTTTGAAGCAGAAACAAGGTTTTTGAAGTTTTTACCAAGTTTTTGGCCACAGATTTTATATAGAACAGCACAGATTTAAAACCTATTATACCCCAACCAGGATCATTTTTGGAAACACTCTGCTTGCTTCTTGGATGGGTTTGTTTGATTCAATCACAGTAATTGTACACCTCTCATAGTACTCAGAACCAGTCAGGAAATCAAAGAATATTGCAAAAGTTTCCATTTATAGATGACTGGGCTGCAGTTTAGTGATCTTGCAACCATGAGTGGGAGAAGTCATTATCTTCTTTTCAATATCACAAGGCAAAAGCAATTAGAAACAGCCCCAAATTACAGGAATTCTCTTTTCCTGATTTAATATATGTGTGTATGTATATATGCTCTTATCTTAAGCCTTAACATAACGCTCAAGTCCCCACTCTGAAAAACTGACTCTACATTTACATCTTTGGTCCCATCTTTGCAATCAGAGCCTTCATTAACTGCATATATTCCCTGTGCTTTGTTTGGAAAAAATTACTTCTGGACCACATCAATCCTAAACAAACACCAAGGCCCAGAATAGCATCCTCTTCAGAAAAGCCCATGTAAAGAAATGGCACTTGACAACACCTGGGCAGGTTAGTTGGTGAAGTGAATGTGAGACATGGCTTGTCTCATCTCTGGATCATGCAGCCCCTTAAGGGGTTTAAAGTCAGGAAGAAGAGGCATTATGGAAATTAAGCCAAAGTAGAAGGAATAAGTTTTCCTATAAGTTAGTACTGTCTTGAAGTCACCGTCATGAGAAGTCAGGAACTATAGAATCATAGAATGGTATGAGCTGGAAGGGACCTTAAAGATCACCTAGTTCCAACCCCCCTGCCATGGGCAGGGACACCTCCCACTAGACCAGGTCCAAGCTCCATCCAACCTGGCCTTCAACACTTCCAGGGATGAGGCATCCACAAGTCTCCTGGGCAACGTGTTCCAGTGTCTCACTACCCTCACAGTAAATATTTTCTTCCTAATATCTAAATCTATCCTCTTTCAGTTTAAAGCCATTACCCATTGCCCTATTGCTACATTCCCCAGTAAAAAGAACTAAACTGAGTTCTGACATGCAAATTTAGAATCCCCAATCTTAAAGAAATCAGCAATTTACATTTGGGAGTTGCTCTTCATTGCTTAGGAAACCTTTACAACTGTAGACCTTTTGTGCTGAAGTTGTATGCACTGAGTTCAGGCTGAGTTTTCCAAGGAGCTGCAGCCAAAACAACCCAGTCACTTCCAAGAATGTAGCTGGGTGAAAAAAAAGGAACCTTTTATTCGCAGAATACAGGGCATTGAAACTTGTCCCAGCGTAAACGCTTTTCACTCCCCACCTTGTGAGTACTTGAACTTGGAATCCCGAGGCGGCTCTTCCACAGTGTTTTATCTGTGGGTTTGTGCAAGTCAAGTGAAATAAAAACATCATCCTGACCACTGTGTTGTAAAATCTTCCTGTTTAAAATTAGGTATGAGGGACCGGACAGCCAGTCTGATAAATCAAGGGACAGAATTAAGACTTGTCAGTCATCTGATAAGCACAAGTTTCAACAGCACTTACTGGTAAAAAAAGATGGTGTTGGGATGTGCAATACTTTCATCTCACAAATGTATCCAAGTTCAACTAAAGCCCATTGAGAACTCTTATCAGATGAAATCTGAAGAGATATTTACTTGAAGGAAATGAGAAATATTTAAACTTCTATCACAGTCCACGGAATGTTTTTTCTTGAGTAACTTTTGTTCCTACCCATCATGATATGAAGTCTATTTATGAAATATACTGTGTTCTACAGCGTCTTCCCTTCCATTCAAAAAGGCTGATTCCCATTTAATACAAAGCAGAATTAAACTGCTAATTCAGCTTAGTATCAATGGGGACAGCAAATATAGCGCCCTAAGATAGAGTGCCTATAACATACATAACTTATCTGTACAGAACAAGCTGGCAGAGCAGTTACATCTTTAGCAAACCAGACTCAATATAAAAAGGATTTACTTGCATGCAAGAACATTTGCAGTCTCTATGCAGTTTTACTTTGAATAGATTTAACATTTAACTAGTTCAACCACATTAATCCTTGAGCTCCAGACTCCTGGAAAAGTATTTATCGTTTTTCATTTAGAAATAAAAATGACATTTGCAGCAACAAAAGGTGGAATTTCAAAGAACTGTATGCAAATTTTAAAACATCACTATCTAAATAAATATGAAAACCTCCCAAATTTCTCAAAGAAGTAAGATTCATAGCAAAGCTACACTTTTCTCATTTATATCAGAATGAGTTTTAAGCTTTAAAAGCCAGAACTTGGTGCGGCTTTTGCTCAGATAGGAAAGCCCATCATTTTTGAAGTGTTCCAATTGCAAAGGCTAAATTGCAGCAGTAATGATGAAATACTCCAGTCATAAGGAGCTCTAGATTGAAAATTTAAATGAGAAACCAACTCAATGCAGTTACTGATAATGCAAGTTAATTAAGAGCATTTTTGAACATTTGTCCTATTTCTTCACTGTGATTTTCAGGTTCACTAAAGAGTTTCCTATTGTGCTGCACGCCACAGTCTAGGGTAGGACAATAGCTGCCCTTTATGCAATTCCATTATTTGATACTTTGAATTTTAAAGTTTATCTTGAGATAAAGGCGTAGAGAAATGGATTAAAAGAAAGGGTGGTTTACTGCCATTATGCTTCCTTTCCTAATGGAGATTGTCAGATGGTGGTTTCTATGGCTAAATCCATCTCCCATTCCCTGACACTATTCACTGCCCCTCTGCTGCAGACCACAACCTTCCAGAAAAAAACCATACCCCCCTCCCTTCCAGATGTTAATCCAAGAAAGGGAAAAAAGATAAAGCAATTGAGAACAAGCACAAGAGGCCTAAACCTGTACATCTCCCACTTCGAGCTAGTTAAAAATATGCAGAAGTGTTTTGACATTTTACCATGTGTGCATTTCACTAAGATGGCACATACGGACCAGCAGGCAGAGAGGTTGCCACCTTTCCTTATCCCAAGTAACTCCTATGTAAATGGCCATGGTACCTGGTCTGCAGTTCTGGTTTGGAGACGTATAACTTGCTCTTCACCTTGACATAACTTTGTCTCTCTCTCACAGAAGAAGAATCATACAACAGCTCCACCATCACAGTGGCTGGCAAAATTTCCTTGGAAGCCAAAGCCTCCTCTGCTTCAGGCAGATGTGAGAATGACTCTGCCTTCTGCAACAGGGTCTGAGTCTTCAAAAATAACTCATGCATTGGTTTGTGAAACTAAATCTTGAACTGTGTCTCCTACCAGCTTAATCAGATCCTCCCCACAATAAACTGTAGTCCCAGTAATTCCAGGTCCTCTCTCATTCCCTAGAGTGGTGCAGGAGAAAGGAGGCTGTCTCCTGCTCCCCACGCTGAGAATCCCCATCTCTCTCCAGCAGGCAGCACTCCACTTGCCTGTCACTCAACTTGTCTTGAAAAACCACCACAACAGCTTAAGCTGGTCTCATTTAACTAATGGGCCTGAACTAAGATATTCCTTCACTGCCCAAATCTCTTCCCTCACACTTTACCAGAGCCCAAAGCACTTTTCTCTCTCTCTTTTTTTTTTTTTTTTTTTTTTTTAAGTTTTACTCTCCCAGATATGCCTTGGAAAAATCCCTTGAACGGCAACTTTTGCTCTCTGTACCACATTCAATTTGCATCTCCCAGACAAAAATTCTCTTCTTTTCTCCCACCCGTTGAAACTTCAGCTGCCAACAATCAGAGCCCTCTCAAAATCAAGCATACTTGTCTATGTGCTTGCAAGTATTCACACTGCAAACATATGTGCTTGGTAAAGCAAAGGTATGTGTAGGAATAAGTTGCCGAACAGATTTACAACTTGAACAAGACATAAACCTCCCTCCTGTTTCCCTCTCCCCAGCCCAATCCCTCTCCAAGGGCTTGAATCCTCCTTCTGCCTGCAGCCACCTCTCTGCCTCTTTTTCTGAGCTGTGGTGTCCTCAGCTTGATTCAGCCTTGCCATATCTCAGCATTTTCATCCTTCTCTCACCAGCCTCACGCTCAGACTGGAACGATGCAAAAACCATTAACCCACTCTTTCGGGACAACTCAGGTTAACAAAAAAAAAGTTCTGCAACACCCCAAACAGACATATTCTAAAATATCAAAATGCATATTAATGCATTTAATTATAACAAAACTAAGCAGTTTTCTGGTCAATTCACTTACAGCATTTCCAGTGGTTTTGTTAAAAACTTTTTGATTTCTTGGCTTCGATCCACTCTCATCCATATTACACAGTGCTGTGGATTTTACACTTGTTTCAAGGGTATGTTTTTTGCTTTAGCTTCAACTCTTCTGCCTTCTGCAGGCTCTTTCCTGTTGTGGATGTATATATTCTGTCTCCACCACCTCCTCCCTAGAACCTTTTCTCAACCTTTATTAAAAAACCCACCCATATTCTCTTCCTCACCTCACCCACACTCTGACAGACGCCTGCTCAAACTCCCAAGCTTGCTCGAGATCTGCCTTCTGCACACTCTGCTTGAGAGCACTTCTAGGGAGCTCTGCTCCCCCAAGCTCCCTGTAACACACTCTGGAGAGTTGGGGGCAAAGAAAAGCAAACCCACCTGGACGCTGCTGCTCTTTCTCTTTTACCTTAGAAGACCAGCATTCCACTGGAGTTATACTTTCCTTTGAAAAGAGGGTTGGCTGCACCTATGCTCTCCCAAACAGGATCTGTCCACCTCAAGTAGAGAAACAGGTTTTATTTCCAAGCAAAGAAACAACCTCCACTGAGGATGGGAGAAAAGCAGGAGAGAAAAGGAAAAATTGCAAACGTACCATTTCTAACAAGTCTTTGTCAGTGGATCCTAATTTCTTCACTCCGTGCAAAGCCTACACTACCAATCTACTTAGATGTTATTTAGATTGCAAGAAGCAGCACCTCCTTCCTTGCTGCTGATTTCCTGACTTCAGCACGCTCGTAAAAGGGCTCACAATCCCTTTACTGTCCACTCCATTAGGAAGCATGAAGCTTTCTGCTTATTACTTCAGCTTTCTGTGAGCTCTAAAGATCAGGAGATGCAAGAAAATTGCATTTTAGTAGTGTAAGTAAGTACAGAAAGGATAAAGTGGAATACAAAACTGCAAGTACTGGTTATTTCAGGGCTTGTATCTAATACTAAGATCCCTTATTTTGTGGATAAACACTACATTTTCTTCAAAGACTGAACAGCACAAGCAACACCTCCCCAGGCTGTTCCACTAACACCATTTTTTTTCCTGAACACAAAGTAAGTCAACATGGTTTTCACACTGGTTCTCTTCCTCACCTCTCCAACAGAGCAGTGGTTGGACGCTCCAGTTTGCCAGGCTGGCAGGGATTTTTGGGAGTGGAAATGGTACATTAGTATCGTAAGCCAGTGGATTGGTAGGGGAGAAGGCAAGGAGAAACATATACAGATAAACTGAAATCCCTTTTTTTGATTCTTCTGATCCTTAAAAGTGTTTGGAAAACATACAGATGTTGCATTTCCTTCTTGTGGACTTCAGTGGAGTTTTGCGAGAAGGATTTTCATTGTAGAGAGACACAGTAAAATTGAAGTCTGGGCTTCATTGTGCTCCCCAGGTAGAATGAAAGCAGTCTGAATAAAACAACGGATGGTAGACTGCAGAAAATTTCAGTTACTAAAGCAACAAAGCCCTCAATACTGTCAGCATCTGTCATCTTGTCACAGTGTTTCTGTGGCAGGGATGCTTTGGTCACACAATAGTAAAGCACTACTGTAATCTTGCTTAAAAGCATCTTTCCTGGACTCTAACGCAAGTGGACCAGAGCTACTTTTCATATGTTCTTTTATTGAATAATTTTTCCTTCACGTGCTGTTTTAACAGATGAGTGCCTCCAAAATGAATCACAAAACGAGTACATCTCCACAAAAACACATCACTGCAGGGAACCAGTGCAAAACCAGCACACTGACAATCTTAAATGAAAACAATCAAAAAGACAGAATAAGACCAAAGGACCCTTTGGTCCATTTGGGAAATGCTTCCTGCAGCTGGAGAGAGAGAAGTTCCACGCAGCGCTAACATCTGCACAATCCAGAGGGAGAATTTACTTCCCCCTCTCCCCAGAAAGAAACAGAGAGGGAGGTAGAAGAGGAAATGGCGGACGGCAGATAATCTCTATTTTACTCCGTCAGACAAAACGACAATGGAAAAGACCACTGTCCTCTGGAGACCACAGGAAACCAGTCACAGGATGTGCCCCTTCCAATTCGGTAAGTTAAGTGTACGCTTTGGCTGCTTGTGTCCTGAAATACAAATGGATTTTTCTTAAAGTTACAACTACAAGCAGCATCACATTTTCCAGACCTTACTATTTGTATGTTAAAGAATATGAATATATTCTTAAATAAATACACATATATTAAGCCTAGAAGCAACGATACAAAGCCTGTTTGATATACATACAGCAATTATCACTGGCTTTACTTTGTTCCATTAAGCCCAAAGAAGAAAATCTCTCACAGACACATCTGATCTGGCTTTTTTTTTTTTCTCCTGTTTAAAGAAGCAAAAACAAAATTGCAAATTCAAGTTACATCAAAAGGCTTTCATGTAACCTTTTCTGAGAGCACACTATAAGCATTTACCCACTTCTCTCAAAATGTCATCAACGTCGTGTTGGGGACACGCAGTATGGGCACTGAATCAGCTTTATTAATACAGTAATGTTAATGGGCAAAGGAAATGGTTGAGTTGTTTTTTTTGTTTGTTTCTTTAGAGTCTTAAAGTATTTCATCAAGTTTCCAAATACTTCTGACCAAGGACTTTTCGGGATTGTAATTTTTTTTTCTTTTTTATTATAATTTGTAAGCAGCTTATACAAGCACAGCAAGATTCATATGAATCAAATGCTATTTTGTGGCTTTAAAAATATTTTTACTTCAAATAAAAGTCAATTGCCAAACAAGATCTCCTCTTCCCTAATCTCCTCTAACAATGATCTCCCCTTTCCTTCTAAAAACCATGGTGGTAGTAACCAAACAAAACAAAACATTAATAAAATAACTTTTCAGAACTCCATCTGATAATTTATCAAGCCCATCATGTTTAATTTGAACAGTCATAACGTTGAAAACCAGAATTTTTCAAAAAAGACAAAAAACTTAAGTTTTCCTTCTTATTCATATTTATAAATTTTTTCTGATTGCCACATTGCCAGCTGTTCTGTGACTGCCTTTACGCCTTATATTTCCTTGCACTCTGTCAGTACAAGCGACAAAAAAGTTTCAGTTCACATTTAACAAAGGCTTCATCTACAAACACCTCATTTAACAAGTAAAAGTCATACGTAGTTTCTTCCTTGCATGCCTTCTGTGCATCCTATAATCTTGCTTACCAGTGCGAGTGAATTTCATAATATCCTATTGCCCCCATTCAAGCACTCCAGAGTGTCATATATTTCCCTGAAGTCTCCTGCTGAGAGTCAGAAAAGGATGATGATGACTTGATGAGTTTACGCTTTGACAGGCAGGGGGGCCTCCAAACAGTTTTGAGAAGTGTTTTACCCACTTATTTTTAAACAGAAGATAGGCTAGGTTATAAAGTTAAGAGAAATTAACCTGAGAGTATTAACTCTCAGATGAGGGGAGGGAAATGAGCTCATAAGGCTGGAGCTCTTCACAGAAATGCGTGAAAAGGGGTGGTGATGGTTAATTAAGATTGTGCTGATAACTGCCAAAAGTCAAGTTCTCAATTTCCCCTACACCTTTCAAGAATAATTAGGTTTAAAATAAAACAGAGTAACAGAGCTGACAGACATAGGATCACTTGTTTATGTTCTGACTCTGCTTTGTGCTACTTGTAAAGGACAGTAAGGTTTAATATATATCCATTAAACTGCTGCTTCACATTCTTTAACTGAAGAGCTCTTAGCACAGTACAGACCGGACTCCTAACTATCAGTGTTTAAAAATAAATAAGAAAAAAAAAGCCACTTTGATTACCCGAAACTGCATGGTATGAGCCAGATAGCTAGAAAAACAGAAGTCTGAGTTGTAAGATCCTGCAGGGTGCGAGGTCTCCTCGCCGTGCAGAAGGCAATGCCTCTAACCCACTGGGGCGGCTCAGAAAGCCCATCTGCGGCTTCGAGCGCTGCCCCAGGAGCAGAGAGACGAGGAGCCTGCGAACGCCTACGGCCCCGACAGCACCCGATTTCCATCCCGAGCCGTGTCTTTCTGGTTTCTCGCTCGCGCAAAGGCTGGTTTGTCGTCTCTTCGCCACGAGCACCAGCGCGGTAGCCTGGTTCACGTGTGCTGACTTGCCAACACCGGCCAGACCTCGCCGGTTATTGAGCACCTGAACAATATACATCTTCACTCGCTCCCCTCCTCCCCCCATCTCACTGCAGGTTCATATTCAAAGATCAATTACACACATTTGCATGACAGAATTGTTAAGGTTAGGCAGTTATGCACACAAACACTAGACTTTCCAGAGCTGTTACTGGTTGTGCTGCTTGCGGTCGCCTGCCCGTGACTTCACTGTGAGGCAGTTCTTAATTACATGATCACACTGAAAGTTTTCCATAAGAGCACAGTCCTTCAGCGACCAAAATGGTTGGTGCTTATTCAATACAGTCATTTAATACTTTTTTTCTTTTTGACTTTCACTGTCATTTCACAGAATCCTCTTGCAAGCCTGCTCTGAAAACACAACCAGTTCACTCATGGGTCCCTGCACCGCTCAGCGCCTGAGTTTTTCCTCACAAAGCACGCATTTTTTACAGCATCCTAAGACACCAGGAGTATTATTGGCACTTTATGACAAAGAGAAGATAAATTGAAAAGTGTTCTTTATTTAGGTGCCCAGTTTGAGACAACCGAGGCCTGACTATTCAGTACGCTCGCAGCAATGAGTCCATTGACTTCCTCTGCAGTTGCACGTACTCGACATTGCTCCAGTCACCCCCCAGTCTATTAGCATGACTACGCAGCAAAATAAGTCACTTTTCCTAACGGTGCCCGCTTAAGTAGATTTTCTTTCCCAGACGCCTAGCAGATCCTTGCCTTTTCCTTCCTACAAACTTCCCCGCCTCTTTCCCCTGGCATCTCCCAGCTCCTGTGACAGATGAAGCTGTGATTCAGCAGGAACCAGTCTCTCCCGTTACAGTCTCGCTCTGCTCCTGGAGGCACTGAAGGAAGCAAGGATCTTCTCAGCTGAAAAGCCCAGGATCACATCATGCAACTAAAACCTGAACTGTAATGCACACACACCGACGCTGCAAACACACATCCTTGACTCAAGGAAAAAAAACAAACATCATGGAAGCATTCTTTGACATGAGGCTATTTTAAGATTGTTAAACTAACCTTTCCCATCCCCTTAGAAATTTTCATCACATGAGTGCCTGTGATTAATCAGCAGGCTAATGCACAGTCTCTCCTTTTTAAGCTGAGTAAGAAACTGGAAACTTCATGCTGCTTCTATCTCTGTGCTAACCAGAATCAAGGGGGAAGAGGAGGGCACACAACACTCCATTTATCAACAGATTTCATGGGTTACTGCTACCAGAAGAAGGGAAGAACCCAAGCCCTCAAATCCTCAGTTCAATTACTTCCAGATCAAACAGACCGGACTGAAATATGCTATTTCTTCCTCAACCTCCTTGAAAGTCTTTTGCCTTCTGTGACCTATGCAGAGAGGCTACAGAAGTTGGTCAAGTTGATTAAAAAGGGAAGAGAATGGGAAGGGAGTACAAAAACAGCCTTGAAAGATGGAGAAGGCTTTTACAAAGAGGCAACTTTTGCAAAAAGTGACAGTCTATTTTACTAGCCTAAGTAACACAGGCAGGAATAACAGACAGGCTTTCAGGACCCTCTCAGTCTTCTGTTTCTCCGCATACACTGAAGATAATAGAGATGCTCTGCATGAACAGCGTTGTCAGTTGCACAGTAGAAGTTCTCCAATGACCGAAGTGTAGAAGAGACATCTTGGAGGTGTGCTTTCCCTGAACGCTCTGGGATTGGGTTAGGCTATTAGGGCTCAGTAATAACCTGTGTTCACTGTGTCGTAACTCGCACCACTGGGGCAGGAATGATTTAAGATTCCTCCCCGTCTTAAGTTTCTACAATGCACAACTTTGTGCCACTTTCCAAAGCTGTTCTCAGAAAAGCAAGACTCATAAAACCTCACCTTGCACCCGCCCGCCCTTATTTCAACATGCCTGTGTGCTTTGCGGTTTAAGACCTAGCCTGAGTCAATGCAGATTTAAATACATACGTGTTATGGCAGTACTGGATAGAGACACTGCAAAAAGCCAAGTGAGATACTTGGTAGAGATTATGGACAGGCACTCCTCCCACTTAGCACCCATTACTGAACCTGTACACGCTCTAGCAGCAGCCAGAAAGCTCTGGGCACATGTTTATAACTGAGCTGGCAATAAAAGACTATTCTTTGCCATCCCAGTACTTAGAAAAAGCAATTTCCTTTACAGAAGTGGTAGGTTATTAGTATAGAAGTATTGGCAATACTTTAGGACTGACACTTCTCCAAACACTTGACTCTCCTTTATGAGGAGTGTAGCAAGTCTCTCACAAAAAGCAGCAGAGCCATTACAACTGCAAGCTCCTAACTCTCTGAAGTAGCTGTGAAATGATCTGTTCTAGACATGTATTAGCAGCCCACACAAATATATAACACAGGGAAGATTATAAAAACAAATGACTATGCACAGGACTTTTTCCTTCTAGACACTTCTGCGTTCCAGAGTAGGTGAAGATGACCGGGAAGAAAAGAAGGGGGTTGTGCTGGATATGAGCAGCTACAGCTTAACCTACTGGAGTTTAGGATGGCCTCATCTCTGTGGTGAGGGTAGATGTCCACACCATGGGGGCCTGCAGCTCGGTCAGCCCACAGCTATCAAGATGCCTTTGCATTAAGATGTCAACCCAGGTACTCTAGTAACAGCTGTGTGGACAGACAGACAGACACCCACCTTTACCCTTTTTACCAAGAGGAGGGCCACCACTCTAGTCAGAGCAAGCTGCCCAGGGGTGAGCAGACACATCCCTTCCACTCTCTCCCCTTAAGCAAAGGAGCCTGTGAGAGTAAAACCAACACAAACTATGCCTCAGTGTAACTATAAAGGTCCTGCTCAGAGCTCTGTACAGAAGAGTGCTACTTCATCACCCCTATGAGGGCAGCAGCCTCGGGCAGAAAGGCAAGCTCCAAACCAGTAACACATTAAGAAAAAAAAATTAAAAACAATCAAATGTCAAATCTTGACTATATCCATCAAAACCCTTGCATGGGTGGATAAATCCCTTTCACTGTATCAGTTTAACAAAATAAAACATCAAATTCAGCCAAAGTGGCACAATTTGTCCAGCTCTACTCAGTGAAAGATAACACAGGATACTTACCTACAAAACAGAAAAGGGGTAAGAGGTGGTTAAACAAAACTGACAAATCATCCAATTTTTAACAAGAGCTACCACAAAACATCAAGTTTCTCACCCAAATAAAATTGCAGCAATATGTTTCTTCCTCTGCCCTGACTCCTCCTTCCTTCCTGTTCTCTAGAGGATGCATTTATCTTAAAGAAGTCCGGTAAAAGCAGAAAAAGTGCAAAAAAAAAGCTGTGTGTTGACCGGCACCTTTGCTGCTGTTGGAAATGCAGAACAAATATGAAGGGTCAGAGCCTGATACTCTGAGGGGAAAAGGATGGCCCTAGTCAAAGCTGCTAGATTAAAATACAGCAATAGAAACCTCAGCCTAGAAACAGAATGAAGTTTTGTCTGCTCTTCTTTTTTCTCTCTTCAGTCCCAAATTTCTCTTACACCAAGTAGCCCCCATAATTTTTACTGAAATCAGACTAACAAGATCTTAAAGGCAGATCAGTCAGATGAGTCAGACAGTTCCTGGAATGGAGAATGAAAGAGATACAAATGAAACTTCACTTCTAAGATGTCAAAGATCCCTACTCCTAGGAAGAAGAGACTGGAAATTTGTTTTACACATTCTGCTTATTACTGACATAAATTTAAACATAGTAAGGCATTATTTCTGGTTACACACAAGTCAACCATTTCTCTGACAGGCTTCAGGAGAAACATTACTCAGAGGCAGATGCACTTGACTTGGGTCACTAAAATGCTGCAACTGGCTGGTAGAGCAAGTCTGGGAGATTGCTGGGTGTGCCTAGAAGGCAAATTGGCTATCAGGTTTTAAAATCCTCTATTGAGCATTGCTGGTTCAAGCGGCTTGGGTTTCTTTTGCTCTATAAAAGCCTGATAAATAATTCTACTCTCAAAGATTTTTCCTTTTTTTTAAAAAAAATTGTTTCTTCAACCATTGAGAGGCTAGAGTTTTGAATGTCCTAGAAATATGGGTCACTGAATTTAAAAACCGAGTTGTAATCACTGGACCAATGAAACTTTGTTTCCTACCAATGCATCCTCCTCTACCCCACTTTGCTTCCTTGTTGCTTGGATCCTTGAGCCTTCCCTTTCATCTACCCTTTTCTTCCATGTCTCCTGATGCCCTAAAGAGATGAGAGAACACCTACAGCCAGTTGAGCAAAACATACGTGTTGACTCGGTTTGGCAGCACTCAGTTGTCTGGGATCTGTAAGAACTGAGTTTGACTGTCCCTCCAGGAGAGTTAAAAGTATAGTGACTCCTCTGCATACCTGCCTCTCCTGAAAAAAACTAGGCGTGATGATCATTCGCAGCCGTCTTCAAATTTACTCTGAGAGATCAAAAGGCTCCAAGTTTGAGAGGGACAAGTGAACGAACTGCTTAAGGCTTATGCCTACAGGAAATCCAGAATATAAAAACACGCATCCTTTTAACATTTATTTCTTTACTATATTAAAAAAACCCACACTATACTTTTAAATGCTTTTTAAATTTTACAGTATACAGTCAGTTATATTTTGTGGTCTCTGACACCACAGCAAGACAGATAGAAGACTGCAGGTACAGTTTCAGGAAGCCATAAAACCAGCACAAATCTCGTAGTTGTTATGTAGACCTGAAGAATTTATTCTACTTCATATTACTACGCTTAGTTTCATAAATATTCTTCCTAAAGAGAGCAAGATTGTACATCAGGAAAAAATTAAATGGAATTAAAAAACTCAAGCAAAGAAACCCAACTCACATGTGCCAACAAGGAACTTAAAATTAATTTGGGGAATTCTGGCAACTCATCATAAATGAGCTCTCATAGGAATGCCAAAATTAGGTTAGCATCAGGTAGAGAGAAATAGCAACAATAAAAAGATATACTTTGAAAAAATAAAGTCAAGAATTACTACCAAGAAAGCTTACACTGTTTTTTTCAGGACTCAGCCACTGCTAAGTACTGAAAATCATCTTCCAGTTCTCTCTTCCCTTCAGTCAAAAAGCGGTCAGTTTCTTTCTTTATCGTGTTCTTCCATCCCGCACAAAACCAACCCCAAAACCCAGAGAAAGAACTGTTCAAAAGCAGTTATCTACATATACAGGCTAACGGCATGTACTGTACCTCTAGTCCAAACAGGCAGCAAATACTCGGATTTAAGTGCATCAGCAAAGGCAATTTGCAAAGTGAGGTTTAGAGATTGAGACCCACTCTACCCCTTTTGTTTTGTTTTAATACATTGTATCCCTTGCTTTGCCTCTTTAGCAAATGTGATAATTGGTTTTAAGTTGCTAAAAAGTAACTCTTGACAAGATTGACAGCTGGAAATTCCTACAACAAAGAACCAGAGGGAATAAGGAGACACTTTACAACAGCTGTCCATGCGTGATGTGCATTGACTAATGAATGTTCATCAAAAAAACAAAGGGTCAAAAACTAAGGAGCCACCACGAACTTGTCAGAGAATAAAGTCACAAGTTGATGGAAAAAAAAATAAAAAATCTGACTCGCATCTGTAACATAAAAGGACCATTTCTGACATTTTTGGTTCATACACATATTGCACACAGCAGCAGGTGTGCTTGAACAGCCCAAGGTCAGGATCCACATCTTCAGGTGGGTATGATATTTGGCTGGGGCAGGAGTGAAATTGGTGGGCTGGTCTGCCTGAGTAGTGCTGCTAGTGCTGTAACTATTGCAAAACAGAGGAGAAAAAGTGGTTTTAAATTACTTATTCCTCCTAAACAGCACACAGGGATGGCCTCAAGTGTCTCATACTGAGCAATGCCCCGGTTCTTACCACTGCTTTTATAGAGGCCTTTGCTTCAATTTTTTTTTTTTTTGCCGGGGAGATTAAAAACGATATACAAAGAAGTCAGTGTATTACTTGGGAACATCTGCCAACATTAATAGAAGAAGAAAACTGAGAACATTTCTAGGATCAGCTTCTATTACACCCATCTTTGTACCAGCAATTTCAAAACAGCATATATTAGCCACAAATCAACTCTACCAACTAGTCTTCCAGACAGGGCAATCAAAATACATAAGTTAAAAAAATACCTGAGTCACACCGGTGGAACTGATCTCCAACATGATTTGAGTATCTTAGATTTGATTAGAAGGTGTTAACAAGTACAAACTCATTAATTCCATAAGAAAAAGGCAAGAGACTTTGAGAACTTCAGGAGCAGCTCCCACGAGCCTACATTTGGACCTCTGTGGCCCAAAGAACCCATGTAATATCTCTAGCTCTAAACTTCATCACCTTCTTCCTCTCCTCCAAACCCACTGTAACATTTAAACATTTGGGATTGGTAGCACTTGCTTCTTGTCCTGCCACCATCCAAATTTCCGTCAAATGAGTGGTCAGGGAGAGGATGCACCAGACCGAAGGTACTGGCATTGTCTGGATCAGGTTTTGATCTCCTGTGCCCAGTGCTGTTGCCTTGTCTCCCAGAGTTTCTACCAAAATAATATATTTTACACTTCATTTGGGAAAAAGCACCTCTTGGGACATCTCTAGTTTGCTAACAACCACCTAAATTATCTTGCATAACCCCTTCAAGCTAATATTAAGTATGAGCTGTTATAAATCCCCCTCATCTTCCCACTGAAACTATTTTACTCAAGCTGCCACCAAACACCAGAAAGCTGGTGAGTTTTTCACATTAACTAAGACAAAACCAGAACAAAAAGTAAAAACACTTCAAAGTCTCACTGTCTCCCTCCCAAGAGCTTATATACAGCACGAAGTGACCATGGTTTCTGACTAAAGTACAAGCAAATGAATGTGGCTTTTCTGTTCTGGAAGGAGCGTGTACCTTCCCAGGATGGCCAGCTTCACCTGGGTGGCCATAGCAAGAGCCGTTCTCCAGCATGGCCAACAGTACTCAGGGAAGGGTTGTGAACCTGAGGGGTCCTGGTGGTGCATTTATTACTATCAACAGGCAAAACTCAACATTTCTGCACATTACACAGATGTTAGTTTAGTAGTAAGCCTCCGCTTTGCTATAGCTCTCGCACACAGTCCTTCTGCTACACATCGATGCCTGGGTAACCCAAACAAGCTGGTGTAACCCAAGGTTCATTTCCACACCAGGAGGGGCTTCTTACTCACCTCTGAGCCCCGCTCAACTTGACCTATGGAGTTGCACTCCAACAAGTTTACAGAGTGAAAACATACAACTAATTTTCTAGAGCAGGGCAAAAAATAATCCACCTTTTTATTTTTTGATCACCGTGAATATAAGCAGTTCTGCAGCATTATGATCAGAGCATTGTGAACACCAGTTAGCTTAAGGATAAAGAGCTCATTTGTGTCAGGAGATGAGGGGATTTGCAGGCAAGACAAGGAAGATGAGCAACAGAGAAGATTGAGGTAAGCAAGAATGAAGGCAGGATTGCTGTAAACAGGGTTATGGGGAAAAAAAATCAGGTGAAAGAGGGACTTGTAAAAGAGCTTCTAGTGACTACAGCCAGTGCCGCAGAGCTAGAACAAACACGCAAAGAAAATATTACAGGAGGAAAACAGTGGGGGCTGCAGCCAGAGTAGGAGGGGAGACTGAAAAAGTCCCCCAGCTGGGACAAATACTGAAGGAAAAAAAAAGAAGCCTGACAACTCCCCTCCCTTTTCCACCTTCTCAGCTCAAACCTCTCTACCAATGCCTCCTTTTACACCCACTGGGCTTTGAAGGCTTCTTTCGTCATTGGTTCTGCCAAAATACCTGGGAGGTCCTCAAGGCACATCGACTGCTCAGCCCAGCCACCTCTCTCGCCACCAGTCGGCTGAGCAGCAGTCAGTTGCTCAGCACCCCAGGCTCTTACCTTGCCACAGCTTTGGGGAGCCACAATTTCCTAAGATAAATACTAGTATCTCACATATTAAAGCAGGCATATGCATGCAGAAGACTTACGCCTTCACTGGGGTGTGGGGACGTCTGAGGTAGGTGATGTGAGCCACACGCTCCTTGAAGCAGCAGCAACTGCAGAACAAGTCCCACACGCATGGGTTTGATAGCGGTTGTGGGTTTCTCTTGTACTCCAGTTGTTCTGGATTTTTTCTGGCAAATCTTAATTTAAGTACTTAAACCATTAATCATAAAACTTGCATTTTGTGTGTGTTTGAAAAAAAAAAGAAACAGTAGGAAGATTAAACCTTTAAAAAGCACAGACTATAGCTTGCCACATGTACTTCAGTCACCTGTAATAGTGCAACTCACAAGGACAGAGTGTCAGAAACGTCACGGAGAAGAAACAACTTATAAGTAAAAAACCTTAAACATGGTTATTGTCCCACAGCTCCTGTGAGGCTCATCTAGGTGGTACACCTGTTATTTCAATCTTCATATTTGCTACCAAACATTCACTTTAAAGTGGGTAGCTTGGCTAATAGCTAAAGTAGCGCCAGGGAAACAAACAGAATACACACAATGCATCTCTTTGCATGTGGTGTTTACTTCTTCACTGTACTATCAAAGTAATCACTGTGATACAATCTTACTGCTTCAGGTTATATTGCTGTATGCAGCATGAAAGTTTGGTGCAAATATTCACTGCAGGGAAGTGGAAACCTCTGCAGTTTTGTGTATGTAAACACTGGTTTGGTCATCTGCTTCATGGAATTGAAGCAAATGGCCATCTCTGTTCCAGCTCTTTTTGAGGTGACAGAGGAGCCTACAATTACTCCCTTGCAAGAGACAGTTTCCACCACGGCAACTTGAGGGAAGCAAAGACAAGTGACAGCAGCTGAAGATCTGGCACCAAATAAGCAATTTAATTATCTGGCAGGTGGAGGGAAGTAATTATTCCTCTCTCTGCAGCATTTGTGAGACCACATCTGGAGTACTTGGTCTGGTTTTGGGAGTTCTGGGAAAAGAAAGATTGACATACTGGAGTGAATCCAGTGGATGGCCACCAAGATGCTGCAGCACTTGACATATGAAGGCAAGATCGAGAGTGCTGGGTTTGTTCAGTCTGTCCTGGAAGATACTCAAAATCTGACTGGACAAGGTCCTGGCTTTGAAGTCAGCTCTGTTCTGTGTAGGGATATAATTTCCTGAGGTCCCTTCAAACCTAGATTCTTCTGTGTTTAAATTTTAAAAGGAAGAAGAGCTCATCTCAGAGAAGTTAGAGTATTAAAAAGTGGTTTAATAGAAGTAGTATTAAAAAGTACTTTTAGAAGAGAAGTCTGTTAGCTCTAGAGAGAGCTCAGCCACAGAAAATAAATAGTTCAATATGAGTGGGGGAAGAAAAAAAAAAAGCACACCAGAAACCCCCCCAAAATTGTAGGTGATCATTCCTTCAAACAAAACTAGGTTCCCCCTGCTGTAGGTTTAAAGGATGATGTAAAAGAGTCCAAAGCTACATACTTGTCATGATATACACTGGTTTAGCAAATTCCCATACCAACAATCATAAAGCAAATCTACATTATGCGGTTTGACTGCCATTTTCAAGATATTTTCTCAGAAATTATACCTCACAGTGGCAACTTATTGCTGATTATGGAATTAATTCTTATTGCAGTTTGATGTGCCTAGATTGGTAAACACAGATCTTATTTCCCTTGCAGGGTTGTTCATACCTGCATTTTTTAAAGATCTGTGATATTTCACTTTTGGAAGAGAGTGTTAACAATGGTCCAGTGGCACTAAAAAAGTCCACAAAAATGTATTAACACTTCAAAATTAAATTTGAGACAGTAAATTCTCTAAAGCAGTTTATTTTGAAAAGATCTCATTCATCAAGAAGTGCTCTCTTGCTCTCATGATGACATAATTTGAATGGCAATTGCATCCTTCTTTAAAAACATAATACTGAAAATAAATGCTGCATGCAATTGCAGCACCATGCCATTTTAAAGCTTTTGGGTAGCTGTTACAGATGGAGCTCCTGAACAACATAATCACTCTTCTTCAGCAGGACAGATAATGTAAAAAAAATAAAAAATAAAGGAGGATTTATTTTAAGTTTAGTAGCAATTTTTAAAAAAAAGCCTGTTTGAGTAGTCTTTGGTGTTGTGAAAATGAACATTCATCTAGTTAATCCACTCTTTCAGGTCATTGCTCTCATGTCTCTTCTTTTTTGTGTCAAAAAGTAAAGCACAGCCTCCACAGCACCAGAGAGTGCTGCACAGATACCCTCACAACAACTACAAACACATCACGGTGGTCCTGGAAGCCATGCAGGCACATCAGCACGATGCTCCTCCTGGGCTGCTGGGGCAACCCTGACTCACACACACTCTTCTGTCCACATCTGCACGGCACCATGCCAAGGTATCCCAAGTCTGAGGCCTGATCTACCCAAGGAAGTAAAACCAAAGCAATGGGGGGTTTTTTTGACCCATTGTCCACATTCGGGTCCAGATTATTCTCAGGCAGTCCTGCTGTGCTACATTAGCTCTAAAATGATGACAACTATCTTTTGTGAGACAGGAACTCACGTAGCAAATTGTGGAGGAGTTGACCACAAAAGAACAATTTGGCTGACTTGTTTAACACCTACAGCTATACAGTCAGCTTCATAAAGCAGAAATAACTCTTTTGCATGAGGAGGAAACAAAAAAACCCCAAACAACGTAACCGTACAGTTCAAATTAAGCCTTGCTGAAAACATAGCAAAAGCAGAGACAAGGTCACCTCACCCTTGAAGAAATCACTGAAACACACTGATGCCAGAGGAAGCCCACGATTTTTTTTTTTTTAAAAAAGGCCTATAAAAGAAAGAAGTTTTTTAACCTTTTACAGGGCTGGCAGCAAATGGTTCTGAATGTCAAGTCATCAAGTATTGCAAACCAACGCTCTCCCCGTTCTGCCTGTGATGACTGAGGAGGAAGAGGGACACAGTCTTCCCTGTGCACTTTGTCAGCAGCCCTATTTGTTCCTTTTTGGCAGCCCCACTTGAACATTAGGACAAGGAGTTCTGCAGTTTTTAAGCATGTCAGTAATGCTGCCCTAAGCAAGAAAGACAGTCAACACTCCTCTTTTACCTCCCTTAAGGCACACAAGGAAAGTTTTGACCTTCAGATGTAAGGGATGTTTCTTTCACAAGGTCACATCACTTAGCGGCTCTCTTCTCAGCCAAACTTTTGGGCTCATTACTTTTCCTACAAAAACAAAACTCTTAAACAGGTGGTCAAAAGAAATCAGAACCAACACTATGCATGTTTTTTTGAGCGTATACAGCCCATTACACCAAGAGATAAATCTGTCTCTTCAGCTTGCCAGCTCTGCACACTGACCTGATGTGAATTATAGGCCAATGGGCTTGCAAAGTTTTTCAACAGCGATTACAGCTAATAAAATGGGTTGTGCTAAACACATATATGACATTTTTTTTCTTTTAAAGGTGTTTTGCCTCAGTCTTCCTGAATAAAATAAAAGAGTTTAAAAAATAAAATCAAAATCCAGTTGCTATTCCCCCTCACCAGTCCAAGGTATGAGGTGTTATGAATATGAAATTGCTGACCAATCAAAGACACCCAGAGAACTTTGGAACAAATGGCCTGCATATTTGGCTAAAGGCTTTAAATGAAAGTTATGAATGACATCAGATACTATGCCATTCAAAGGATTAGGTTGGAATAGTTTTATTCCTTCCTGAAGAGTGAAACCAGCAAAACACGATAAATGAATTTGGAAGTGGGACCTAGAATGTCTTTTGCTGAAATCACCAATTCAAATGCTGCCTGGAGTGATATCAAGCAGAAATGCCATCATCTATTGGTTATTTAATATCCAAGTTCCAGAAGGAAATCTAGGATTTTTCATTTACTTCCCAAGGCGGCAGACAGGCAACAGAATTTTTGTTTGTCTTCAGAGAAAAATCTTACTGTGTGTGGGCTCCCCCTCTGAAATCTTGTTATTCAGACCTGCCCGCTTCCAAACGTAATTAACATACAGTGACAGCGCGCAAGAGGACCTGTCCACAGAAATGCCTAAAAAACACACAAGAGGTGATTAATCTCACCATAAAAACCTCACCATTAACCTCACTACTAAAAATAAACACTGAGTATTTACATATAGTTTAAGACAAGAAACAGTCTCATTGCCCAGTCAGACAACAGAGATTTTCATTATTAGTCTTAGAGATGCCTTTTTTTTTTTTTTTCCCCTGGAAAAACATGTAATTGCTTCCTACTGAGAGGCTTCCCAAAAAGAAAAACCCAGTCCCAGGAACAAATACTCATTCTTTTAACAGTCTGAGAGCCACTTTCTCTTACACCTGCTCTGCTCCCCCTGGGGTAAAAGCAGCTGGCTGTAGAACACAATCATCACCATGTTCCAAACAGAGGTATCAGCTGGGCTTATGCTAAATCCTAAGAAATGACCAGGTATGGGATTAAGTTGTCCCAGAAGAAGGGAAAGTGCTTTTGTGAAGAAGTGATACAAGTCCAGAAGTTAGAAAGTAACAGGCAAGCTTCTGCCGTATTTTTTTTGACCGTTAACACACATGCCAGTCACAGGATGCTGATTGATACAGAGAGAGCTATAGCCCTCATTAACATAGTCATGAAATTTGTACAGGCTAAAAAGAGAGAGAAAAAGTCCACGAGCACTTTTATTGTGTGGCTCACTGACGACACGAGGTCGTTCACCAACATTGCTGGAAATCTCAGCTCCAGCTAGAAGCTCAGCATGATGCTGTGACGCAGCACGCTGTCACGGCTTCTGGCTTGGAGAACTTCTGAAGTAACCAGCAACAAGTCTTCCCAATTACTTTGGGCAAGGGTATTAACTTCAACTATAATCCCTAGAGCAATTCTGCAGTTTAAAGGTCAGGCACAAAAGGGAAAAACCCAACATATTTGTTAAAAAAAAACCACCAAAAATCAACAATTATCTGTACACCAGTATCAGGAATCAAAATAGGAACTGCATGATATTCCAATGTCATGTCAGGAAAGCCTTCAGAACTGCTTCTTTTGTAAGTGGTACAGCTGCAAGTCAAAGATCAACGTTATGCAAAGCGCTCTTTCACACACAGGTTGTTCTAAAACAAGAAAGGTTGGAAGGTCTTCATTATACAATAAAAAGCCTTCAAATGGAAGTTAAAGTTCATTTGTTTAACCCCACCCCAAGTAAAATATTAGAAATTATAAAGAAAAAGGATGCTTGGAACCAGCACATACAGTCATTAGAGACCTCTCAGGAACAGAAAAGTTTTTCATAAAAAACCCCTTGGATAGGTATTTAATATTAAGCTTAATCTTGATATCCTGTTTAACTTCTCTGCATAGCTTCATATAGCAAACTGAAGTCTGACAAGATAAAAGTTATCTGGCAATAATATTTTCATCTGGGACTATACCAAAAATGCTTGAAAACTATTTTGGTCAAATCTGTTAATATGGGAAAGCTGGAGCCAAGAGGAAAAGGATAATTTCAAATACAGAAGATATTTCATCAAAGTCAAGCCAATCATTTGAGGTTTTCTCCTTCCTCCTCCAAAAATCCCTAAAATAAGAGTCATTTGCAAATGTCCTTGCTCACACACACAAGAGCAGCTTCCTCTGCTTGCTTCAGCCAGCTCTTCACTTGGGCTGCTCAACGTTCTTCCACCCTGGGTATTTCTCCACTTCTTGCATATGTTGTGCTGGTGCCATTACCATCACTTTAAGCTTCAAAACACTTTCCAGAGATCATCACTCTGAGCGACACAGCTTTGGTGAATAATACAACATTTTAAGAGCATTTCTGGAAGCTTCAGTACTGATGGTACATTTTGCATGAAACAAAGTCTCAATTTCAGGTCAAAATAAGTTGTTAAAGCCCTTACACAGCCAAGGCTTTAGATGTTTATCTTTCTTTTAGAGCTCCCAGATCTGTTTCAAGGCAGTATCGAGGATGTGAGGAAGTTCCTCCCCAGGCAATCCCAAGAGCTGTGAAGCAAATTGTACTATATAAGGTGGAGCTTTCATTCAGGGCTAGTTGGCTATAGCACCACTGACCATGGGGCCATGTATTTTGGGGATAGCTCAATGACAGCTCTCACAGCAGAGGATCTGATACCACTAAAAGAGGTGCTGGCTCTTTTGAGGAGCTCTGGCTGGGCTGTTTTGTGCTTCAAAGCACTGACCACATCACTCGACAGCTGCTTTTCACATCCGTCCTTTCTGGTTGTAGCCACAAGGTACCTAAACCAGGATGGGACAAAGAATTTCCCTAGGCTAGAAAAAGCATCCAGTCCTTGCTGCCTCCTAAAATGGCCACCAAAATAAAATAAAATGAATAAGCATAGAAGGGTGACCTTCTCTGTTCCCATCAAAACATTCTCACATTGCAGCTGCCTTGTATAGTTTATCACATTAAACCATGTCTCAACGTGAAGAACATAACTAACTTGCTCTAAGAATTTAGGTTACGGGCTTAATCAAGTAGGACTCATTGCTCACAGATACTCTAGAAAATTATAGTGTGGAATAAGCAACTTTCAAGGGTGCAAGACTTCCCTGAAGCAGGAGAAGCCAGGCTGGGAAACATGGGGTAACCTCTCCCCATATCTCCTTGTCACAAACAACATCAGTAGATCCATTCAAGTTGGGATACCTTCAACACAAAAAAGCAGCTGCATTTTGGGAAGGACATCAAGTTTAAAATTCATTTGCTGTCCTCTCCCCTGTTGAAAAAGCAGGCCACCTAATTCAAATCACTTGATATTGGAGGCTAAATTTTTTATTATTTTCAGATAAAAAAACCTTTCATTCAAATTCATGATATACAAGGAGTAGAGCTGGTCAAGAAAAATCTGGCAGTCATCTTCTGCAAGAGAATTTAGTTCTATCCATATCTAAAAGCTCTGTAAAGCCATTGCTGATTTTATACTTCAGTAAAAAGTCAAGATGTCAAAGGTTCTGTTTTGTTCCAAACAGGTGCCAGTATTTTGAATTGAAATCCTTGCTTTCACAGCAAGTTACCATTCAAAACAGTCAGAAGCAAGATGAGGTGACATGTTTTGATTGACTTGAAGTAATTTTATTTTTCACTTCCCCCGCTAAAAGTGCTGATATTGTTCAGTTTTGTTCCCATTCCAAATGAAGGAGAGTTCTGAAAATGCTTTACAAAATGTCATTGTTTTCCTGCGGCCTGTGGTAAGGAGAACAACAGGGCGCTTCTCCTTGGTTGCAAATTCCCATAAGGTCAAGCCTGTTTCTAGTTTCAGGGCTCAAGGACACCTCCTGCAGACAGGTTTAAATTGACCACTCTCAAACCAAGAGGCAGCTCACCTGCCTGAAACCAAACAAGTGCTTGAGCACGTTAAGAAGCGAGACTGCCCTACAGCACAAGGCTAACAAGGCCCACGTGCTCCTTAAGGGGTGTCACACACTTCTTGGATGTACCAAAACAACTTAGAATCATAGAATTGTCCAGGCCGGAAGGGACCTCCAAAGGTCATCTCGTCCGACCTGCCCTCAGTCAGCAGGGACACCCCCAACTAGACCAGGTTGCCCAGGGCCTCGTCGAGCCTCACCTTGAATATCTCCAGGCATGGGGCCTCAACCACCTCCCTGGGCAACCTGTTCCAGTGCTCCACCACCCTCACAGTAAAGAACCTTCTCCTAATCTCCAATCTAAATCTGCTCCCCTCTAGCTTAAAGCCATTGCCCCTCGTCCTGTCACTACAGGCCTTTGTAAACAGACTCTCCCCAGCCTTCCTGTAGGCTCCCTTCAGATATTGGAAGGCTGCTATAAGGTCTCCCCGGAGCCTCCTCTTCTTCAGGCTGAACAACCCCAGCTCCCTCAGACTGTCCTCATAGCAGAGGTGCTCCACCCCCCTGATCATCCTCGTGGCCCTCCTCTGGACCCGCTCCATCAAGTCCATGTCCTTCTTATATTGAGGGCTCCAGACCTGCACACAATGCTCCAGGTGAGGTCTCACCAGAGCAGAGCAGAAGGATCACCTCTCTGGACCTGCTAGCAATGCATCTTTTGATGCAGCCCAGGATGCGATCGGCCTTCTGAGCTGCAACTGTGCAGCTTCTCATCCACCAGCACCGCCAAGTCCCTTTCCTCAGGGATGCTTTCCAATACCTCACCCCCCAGTCTGTACTGATGGCGAGGATTGTTTCGGCCCAGGTGCAGAACCTTGCATTTGCTCTTGTTGAACCTCATAAGGTTCACCTGGGCCCACCTCTCTAGCCTGTCCAGGTCCTTCTGGATGAAAACCCTTCCCTTTTCATCTGGACTTGTTATTTCTCAGTCTAGAAGAAAGTCAGGCACTAAGGGCAAAACCCATGAGAAGATGCAAATGCTAAAAATCCCAATTCTTCTACACCAGCGTGTTTGTCACCTATTGAAATAGAACATATAAGGGTTTTTTTGTTGTTGCTGTTATTTTAAAATTATTACCAACTTACCAAGTGCAGCTTGGGGTATTTAAACTGTGAGAGCAAGCCACTGTGGTGCCCAGTGAGACAGCCAGCAGGCAGGCAGACGCACCGCTGGAGTTTCACCTCTTTCTGAGGTGCTTGGCACTGGGTGGCCCGGGCAGCGGGGAGCACAGCTCCCAGGTGTGCAGTGTGTTCAACACAGCACAGCGAGCAGCTACAGCCCTCGCTCAGGGGTTCAAGATCCACAGTGGTCCCTATCGCCCTGGTAGCAAGGCCTCAGGGTGCTCCACGCTGAAGCACACAAACCCTTTTGCGGGTGTCGGCCTAAGCATATCCCTGACCTGCAGGATACAGACCTGTAGGCCTTTTGTCACTTCATTGCTAGTTTTCAGAGAAACTGCTCTGGTGAATTAGATTTGTCAGTTCAAGTCCTGGTTTTGGAGTAATGGGTCAAAATCACTTGTGAAGACACTTTTGTGGGAGCTGCAGGGGTGGGAAAGGGACAGGAATTATTAATTTTCTCCCTCTCGAAGGAAGGTCACTTTGACAATACACCCTGCCAACAGCAGACCTGTCCATAAAGCAAATTACAAAGCACTGTCTGTGACACAAACAAACATCATTATTATACATTCAAAGTAGTGCCCAAAATGAATTAAGCAGAACTTTACAGAACAAGTTTGAATCAAATATTAATGCGCACCCCAGAGTGAAGGAGGAAGGGAAAACTCATGCACTCAACTCTTTCTCTCCCTGAAGTAAAAGCACTATCATGCAGCAAGACAGCAAAGTGAAGATGTTGGTTAAATAAAAGTAAATAAAAGTAATGAGCCATAAGGTGGCCAACAGCCCTCAGCCTTCTTTAACGCACCTAAATATATGGTATTGTAGATGTAGCATATTACAATGTTAAATCGTCACAAAGACACCAAACAGTTTTCACTCGTTTAGCCACAATTTTATTACACAGTAAATCCAGCACAGACCATACCGTGTCCAGATTAGTATGTTTGGTTTAGCTCAGCTAAGCCATAGGGCCAGTGACCACAGAGGTCCTCTCTGTGTCAGGCTCCACCCATGCATTTTGGATGACACTGTTCAGGCATTTTGTACAAAGTTATTGTGAAATCTAGTACAGTATCTCATAAATATCTAGTTCCTCAGCAATGCTTACTTACTCAAAAGAAATATAAAATTGTCAATGGGCTCTAACTTTTAAAGATACTTGAAATGAAAATGATTAATAAGCAATTTCTCTCTACCACTTTCATCCCTTCTGCCTTACATCGACTGCCATGCCCATACGCCAACGTTGTTTATCCTTCACTGAAGACATGTATTTATTCAACATCAAAACAATTTCTAGAGAAGCCTGTTCAGGGCTTTATGCTTAACTGGTATTTCACACCACTACATCTTCCACCAGCAGGCAACACAGAATTTCTGAAACAATGTGCCTGAAGCATAAACCACAAAACACCACAGTCAGTGGCCTACCATTAAACAACCTCATATTGGAAATTCTTATTTTTGCCAAAGATGAACCATGCAGATGAGGCAGTAATTTGTTAGAGGCGGAGAAGAAGCAGGCTTACAGGCACCCTTTAAAAAGCATCTGAACATTTCAAGAAACTGAGAGAAATCTGCAGCCTACTGTCAATGAAATACAAATTTTGAAGGCTTTAATTAGGCAATCTTCCTTTCTCTTTTTCACCAAAATCACAGCTTTGGGAAGTAAAAAAAAAAAAAAAAGGCTTAAGAAGGAACCCATTGTTTTTTCCAAGAGATTCTCTTCTCAAAATTGTTCTTAAAAATTGTGAAAAGGCACAAATCTACTGACATTCATTCATCAAGTGTTAACAGCTGTCTGGGCATATTCATCAAGGTGGTGGAAAACTGTATCATTGGGGAAAGGTAACAATGTTTCCACTGAACTGATACTAAGTAAATGTTTGTTTGTAAAAATGAACTTTTCCCCTCTCCAGTTTCCCACCAGGTCAAACAGTGGCTGCGATGGATGTGACTGAAAAGTTGGAGACGATGCCTCTCCTTCCCACTCTGGTATTTTTCTTCTGGCCTCCTTTGTTCACTTAACAGAACTTTGTTTGAAGTGTGTTTTTACTCCTTCACTGCATGACAAACCCACACAGTCAGAAGACAGCCTTATAAAAACCACAGATCTCCAGCAGGGAGCTCAACGGTGGGTGTAATATTGGACACAGCTCTCCATTCATCATGCACATTCTCTGGATTTCAAGTTGACAGTGTCCCTTTAGCTTACTGTTCCTCCTCACGGGAGATCAGACCAGTCAACCCTAACAAAAACACTTCCTCCACCAGCACATAAACAAACAGATCTTCACCTGCAATTGTTCTAAGCCTCGGCCACAGAGAGCTAATTAAAAAGATATCAAGGGAAAAAAAAAAAAAAAAAAAGATGGGTGTGTGGGGAGGAGATACTGGAAAGTGTTACAGCTGCAGGGATGGTGGAAGGAAGGATGTGGGAGTAAAGGAGGTTGTACACAAGGAGGAAAATGACAAGGTCTCAAAGGCGTTCCCAGTCCCATGCATGCATTTCAAAAGCCCAGTCCGTTCCCACTTGTTATTTAGCATTTCAAGAATCAGAGCGTATCAGGATGATTGATGAACAACTGCAGAGGGTTGCTTTACACTCAGCCTAAACCTTCTCCTCCAGCACCGACTCAGCCCTGCCCTCCCCGTCACTGATGAACGGACCGAGACACCATGGTCTTGTTTTCACAAAGTGACCCCCTTCCTTCCTTGGCCCTCCCCTAAGTGCTCACGCACAGGCAAAATCCACATGGAGCAGAAATAAGGCAAGTTCTGGAGGAAGCAGGGACCAAAGGGAGCGTGATTAAGGAGGTCGGGCGACACGTACGCTGGAGCTCTGCAGACGCAGCAAAACGCTGGCACCCATGGTGTGGCGTTTGGTATCTCTCGCTAATCTAAAAATGTGGCTGGAAAGGATCTGGCACAAGATCAGCGGCCTCATCTGGGGAGGAACAGAGAGGCTCTAGGGGGAAGACAAGAAACAAGCCTCTTTTCACATCCTACCACCCTTGGGCATTTTGTGCGTCCCTTCTTTCTTCCCTGAAAGAGGCCTTTGTCACAGACGCGCAAATCCTATACGATTTATTTCAG